>JAXIVJ010014844.1:0-33269 GCA_036785665.1 Chirona hameri
AGACAGACAGACAGACAGACAGACAGACAGACAGACAGACAGACAGACAGACAGACAGACAGACAGACAGACAGACAGACAGACAGACAGACAGACAGACAGACAGACAGACAGACAGACAGACAGACAGACAGACAGACAGACAGACAGACAGACAGACAGACAGACAGACAGACAGACAGACAGACAGACAGACAGACAGACAGACAGACAGACAGACAGACAGACAGACAGACAGACAGACAGACAGACAGACAGACAGACAGACAGACAGACAGACAGACAGACAGACAGACAGACAGACAGACAGACAGACAGACAGACAGACAGACAGACAGACAGACAGACAGACAGACAGACAGACAGACAGACAGACAGACAGACAGACAGACAGACAGACAGACAGACAGACAGACAGACAGACAGACAGACAGACAGACAGACAGACAGACAGACAGACAGACAGACAGACAGACAGACAGACAGACAGACAGACAGACAGACAGACAGACAGACAGACAGACAGACAGACAGACAGACAGACAGACAGACAGACAGACAGACAGACAGACAGACAGACAGACAGACAGACAGACAGACAGACAGACAGACAGACAGACAGACAGACAGACAGACAGACAGACAGACAGACAGACAGACAGACAGACAGACAGACAGACAGACAGACAGACAGACAGACAGACAGACAGACAGACAGACAGACAGACAGACAGACAGACAGACAGACAGACAGACAGACAGACAGACAGACAGACAGACAGACAGACGTCATGAAACCAATTCGGCTTCTGCTGCTTCTCGATAGAATTACTAACTCCACAAAATAAACCGCACGCCCCGAACCACCAATAATTAGTTGCCACAACATAATCGGATTCATAAGGTACCATATGCTGAAATGAAACCTTTGATACAACATTTTTCCCTTTACCATAAATCAATGAATGAATGCATACATGATTTGTGCTATCGGCGAAGATACCCATCGTATTCAGACATTCCAATTTAATCCAATTATTGATTCTCTTTTTCGCTCGCCCCTTGACTGAACAGAAAGAGCCTTCGGTTGGCAAGGATATCTACAGTCGACCTAAGAGAACCCAAGTCTGCCAGGAGATGACTTTTGTGCTGTCTGAAACGGTCATGGCATCGACATGATAAGACCCTTGCCTTGACCCGCCGTATGTCTGGGAGGGTTCTATTCCTACCTTAGAGGGACCACACCTTTTCTAACTGGGCTTTCGACTATCAACCACTGATCAGTCCCAATCAGAATAACTTATTTCGTCTTCCTCAAATGGCTCAGGTCCCCTTTTCCCTGTCTTAGCCTTTCTAAGAGCACCTCTGGCCGGTCTGAAAGAGCCCCTGGCCGGTCTGGGGCGGCCCTCGACCAGCCTGGAAAGGGCCTGTCGCCTGGAGATGTTCGTTGAAGAGGCCCCCCCGATGCCCCAATCACGCCGAGGAAGACCCAGTTGGCGTTTTGGGAGGCTACTTGCCCACGCTGACCCCCTTAAGGCGTCTCTCACAGGCTGCCCCCGAATCATGCCCCGGTCCCATCTCTTGGCGCTTCAATTTCATCGCCCCCAGACTGCTGGCCAGTCTTGAGATGTTGACAGCGTCGTAATCAGCTGAGTATCTGTCCTTTTTGCGCGGGCACCGGTCGCAGTACGCGGAGCGCGCTTCGCCGTTCTGCTCCATGTGCCTCACCAGTGACCGGATGGTCTCGTCCCGGCACACGGTGGCCGTGTCGCAGACGACGAACAGGTGGCGTCGCGCGCGCGTGACGGCCACGTTCAGACGTCTTTTGTTGCTCACGAAGCCCACCTGGCCACGTGCGTTGGAGCGCACCAGCGACAGCAGGATGGCCTCCTTCTCGCGACCCTGGTAGCCGTCCACCGAATTCACCTCCACGTGAAGCCCGGCAGCGCTCATCTTGCCGGCGATCAGCGCCACCTGCTGCTTGTACGGCGTGATGACACCGATGTCTTCTTCCCGCAGTCCTGCCTTCACCAGGGATCTCGCGTGGCACACCACGAGGTTTGCCTCTCCATTATTGCGGTAGGAGTTGGCCTTGTCGTCTCGAGTTTCCTTCAGCTTGCAGCCGTTGGTGTCCACGAGCAGCAGAGTCGGCTGCGTTCGTTTCGTGCTGCGCACGTTGGGCAGCTCAGTCAAGAGACAACTGCTGACCTCTGGCGCGGCCTTCAGCCGGCCGTCGTACAGGTGCCGCGAGGACCACGCCTGGATGAGTTCGTGCATCCGGTGCTGGGTGTCGAGCATGTGGACGACGCCCTTGCCATGCAGCTCCATCTGCCGTTCCATCAGTGACACTGCCAGGCCGCGCCGCGCCGCCTCCTGACTGAGGATGGTGGGCGGCAGCTGACATGGGTCTCCTGCTAGCAGCACCTTCCGGACGAGGGGGATGGCCAGCCAGCAGGCAGCCTCCGTTGCCTGGGCGCACTCGTCGATCACTAGCAGGTCGTATGTCCAGTACAGCTCCACGCTGCGAACAGATGTCAGCGTACTCATCACCACGAAGGCTTCTTTCAGCAGTTTTGCCATCTCTCTCTCCCTCTTTAGCTGCATATGAACAAGTGGTGTCCTCTTATGTGTTCTCATTTGCATACGTTTATTTACCTGCAGTTGAGGCGAAAACCGCCTATGCTTCTCATCCATTCGCGCCAGTTGACCAAGACGAAAAACGTTCGCCATACTCAGCCCGCAAACCGTTTGCTTCGTTTGCTTCCACAGACCCTCCAGCAGGTTGTCGACAGCCTTGTTCGACGGAGCGCACACCAGCACGCGCTGTCCCCGCTCCACATGCTGCAGAATCACCTCCACGACGGTGGTGGTTTTGCCGGTGCCGGGCGGGCCGTGGATGACGGCCAGCCGCCGATCACGTAGCGCCAACTCCACCGCCTCGCGTTGCGACACGTCCAGCCGTTGGTCGATGAAGTGCAGCGAGGATGCTTCGTCATTGTGGGAGACGTCTGGTCTTGGCACTGCATGCTCTTGTCGATGCTCCTTAAACATCTCCCGGACCAGTGGAACAGCAGGCTCGTCCGAGTGGTTCGTCCCGTCTGTTTTGACATTCTTCAGCCATTTCATTGCATCCGATAGCTGTGTGTGACCTATGCTTTCCGTCTCCTTTATGAAAACCGTCTGGCCTGTGCAGATTTGCGGCTCGTACGAGAAGGCCAGTGTCAGATGAACAGGTGTGACTGCGGTCACCATCGCAGATGGGGATTTACCTTGCACGGCACGGCCTTCCGAGTTCACGATCGGATGCAACGACATCGAGACTGAGACTTGACTGCCCTGGTCTATGCAATGTTTGGGCAGGTGTCCCTTAGATTCATGTCCCACAGTGAGGACATACACGTCCTGTTCACTGTCGGCACTCTCCACCACCAGCTCCAGTGTCGACTCCCCGTCTTTGGTGAGCTGTCCCTGTCGCTTTCTCTCTTCATTCCGTTCCAGCTCGAGCAGACTCATATGAAGGTCCGCTAGATCACTTCGGCTCATCGACTTCATGCCTGTAATATCATCAGGTGGTCAGCCAACATCTGTGTTGTCATATTGTACCGTACATCGCTGTGCGTGGTTGGGTCTATCGCAGTTTAGCATAGATCACTGCTTGAAGGTAAGGCTCATGTGGTATGCTGGGCGCGATATCTATGCACTTCAGATACTATCTTAGTATTTCAATGAGGTATGTTATCATGTTATCATGTCTCGATAGGGACGGAATTTACCGGGGCTGACGTATGCAAGACTTGTTGGCAGAAAGCAAACAGGAAAGTAGACGGCGTGTCGGTAAGTTTTTCCTGGGACGATACTTGGGTGCATCGATAATCGCAATTACCGAGGTTTGCTTTTATTTTCTACATTTTCATTTTATTTTCTACGTGTTCATTGAAATATGTGTTGCATTAGACGTTGGGTATTTTACGGTGTTCACAATGATAAATATCACTTTTGCAGAACCGTCTATTTTGCTGTTTCTTTGTACATAATGAGCCATAGTCATCAGTATTTAAGCCCCGATAAAACACGGCGGCAATATGTATAATTGTATAGTGTTCGAAGTGCGTAGGTAGCGCTGTATCTCAGATCGGTACAAGGTGGGGTGCCCTGGTGTCCGTAAGCTGGGCTTTCCCTTCAGATAAAAACAGTTGTCATTGGAATCGTTAAGTGGAAATAATGACATCATACAAAAAATGAGTTAGTATACTTTAAATTGGAAGTTTAAAAACAAGTTTCTAAAAAATGTAATTTTGGGTATTATTGTGCCTTTAAACTAGAAACATCCTTCCTTCAATTAATTGGAAGTGTACGAAAATTGCGATATACCATACCACCATACCATTGGTATTTCGTAAACGCAACTTATTTTCTGAACTTGTTTCTGACCAATAAAGGCTAAAAACGGAAAAGCACCATGGATTTAGTATAGTGGTGTACAAATACATAATGGCTGGTATTTTAAATCCCAAATTTTGTATTTGGAAAATGTATTAACCCGCGCGCGACCGGGGTCTCAACAGAACACCATTGACCCGGGGGGGGCAAATATTGCCCCCCCCCCCCACCTCGTTATATCCGGAACCAATTATCGCAGCGAGACGCACAACGCGGCATTCGAAAGCTCTCAATGAGACGCATCTAAAGCACACTAGAAATTATCGAATTAGGTCACATATCAGGTCAAGGTCGGGTCAAAGGTTAAAATGGAGGCATTTGAGTTCATGGCCCATACTTTCCATCCAAAGCCTTTGATTGCGACCATGATCACCCAAACATTCCCTGCATGACCTAAAATGAGATTGTTGGCAAAGGTCAAGGTCATGTCACAAAAGGTCACTATACGCAGGAAATGTTTTCACCTTGAGCCATATGGACCTCTGGAGGCTAAACTATGGCATACATTGCAAATATCCTCTGCAGGATGATTCAATAGGGCATCGGCTATATCTATGCCAATTTTCAGCGAAATTGGAGGGTGTTTGATTTCCACTTTTAGTCCTTTATTTAACGTCTGGGGGCTTCAACTATGGGATGCAACCCAAAACACGCTATATATGATGTCTCACTGGTTTATTGGCTATACGTTTGCCAATTTTTAGCGGAATTGAAGGTCGGCGATTTTTACCATTAACCTCATTTTAGTCTAAATTCTGAGAGCTCAGACTATAGGAATGCTTGACAAAGTCATTCCTTTGGCCGAATTAGTACATATGTCTTGAATATCATCCTTTGTGTTATGGTTAGGTGAAATTGAAGAGGAAGTCAATTTTTCGAATACCTGCCAAATACTCCATCCAGGTTGTCGATTTACGTTCTTCGCCTTGATAAAATATAATGCGCATTTATCAAATTATAGGGCTTTATAGAAATTATACGGCTTTTCGGAAATGATACGGTTTTATACAATAAAATACAATTATGAGACACCATTCCCATTGAACGAATGAACGCATAGTTAAATATTATTTTAGGGTGACAGTCGAGCTTAGGACACCTATGCAACGGATTCACAGGGAAAACGGAGGGGTCTTCCATTTCGATGATTATCCCCATTTGATCTCTGAAGGTGCAACTATGGCAACGCGTTGCGAAATCCCTCCACAGCGTGACTCAGCGGACCATCAGTCCAGACTTGTGTTTGATTCTAGTGGAATCGAATCCGATTGCGGAATCGATTCCGTTTTTACGGGAATCTGAATCGGATTCGATTTCATTGGCATCTGGGTGGAATCAGAATCAGGTGGAGTCAATCATTTTTAGAATATGATGGAATCGGAATCGGAATCAATAGCAATTTCAAGTGATTCCGTGCTATTTTCGTAAAAACCACTCTGACCGTGAATTTAAGCTTTTATGAAGGCAATTTGTTTACTTGAGCATACATACATAAAGCAAAGCTAGCAGATTTTTTTTTACTAAAGAGGGTCAATAAACATGGTCAGTAATTCGACTTATTTAGGCGGAGACATACAATGATGTTCGCTTATGGCAGTTTTATGGGTTTTTTTCTACCATACATTCCATAATATTATGATATGTCTCAAGACAGTTACTTCTTTGTGTATCAAATTGGAAAACATCAGATGGCAATATGTCCAATTGTCCATGCATCATGATCATTGCCAGGTATGTCTAAATATCATATTATTTTGAACCTTCGCTAAACTTTGATGTTTCTGAACTGTCGCGATTTTGCAGCACAGGCTAGTTTTTTTCAACAAATTCATGTTTGTTTTCTTCTTAAAGTTATATAACAAAACAACCATATTAAATATACCTGTATAATATATTGAATGTTACTCTTCATGTCATTCATGTTATTTGTACAAAATAGAGATATGATCAGACATTTTTGATGCAGAATGGAATCAATGGAATCGGATTCGGAATCAAGCTTTTTAGGTGCCCTGGAATCGGATTCGGAATCGATTCCCCTTGTAAAATATCTTGGAATTGGAATCAGAATCAGACCCATCTTGCTTGGCATGGGCAGGGGCGGCTCCACCGGGGGGGGGGGGGGGGACGCGGGGGATGCGTCCCCTCTATTTTCAGATAGCGGGGTACAGTACCCCTATCCCAATTACCAGCAACCTTTCGCTGAAAAAATGTACTCCGTGTATATAATATATGCGTCGCCAATGTTTTCCATGTTGAAGCTCAATCAAATTTGGTGACATTGCATACCTACAAATATGACGATCCTAAGACCATGATAGACTACTCCACCGTGCTGAAAATTATGCGTTTCAATCAAACATGTGGATGGTGTGTACTGTGCGCTTGACCGATAAAAGTCGCAATCTAAGGCTTTGGATGGAAAGTATGGCCCAACAACTAAAATACATTAATTTTGACCTTTGACCTGACTGTGACCTGGCATGTGACCTTATTTTTTTTAGTCGCGCATGCTTTATATGCGACTCATTGAGAGCTTTCGATTGCCTCCTTCTGCGTCTCGCTGCAGTTATTGGTTCGGAAGATAACGAGGGGGCAGAATCTGTCCCCCCCCAAAAAAGTGTTCGGCTGAATACCCCAGCGGGGCGCGGGTTAATGAAGCACTAATACTGAATGTTTCGAGGCCCTAAAACATTCATCTTCAATCATGCCAGGTGAAATGCCTGGCATCAACATCACTTGGCCTTCAGTTGCCGTGTTCAAGAAAACAAGTGTACGGTGTGTATAGTGTGTTTTACCCTATTATCGAGCAAAGTGCTCTCAAATGTGTAATGCATCTCCCGCATAAGCAAAAGTGAAATTGTAAGCCAAGACCAAGGTCAAGGTCAGGTCACAAAAGGTCACTATTGGCAAGAGGTCTACGAAAGCCATGCTACACATGTTGTATGGGTTATTTTAAAGGTATAAGTCTATAGTAGCAGCCATTTTTACAACCTGACCCCATATAATGGCTCTCAGGTCTCTGGTCACGTAAGGTTAACATTTGAAATTGATTAATATAAATACAAAAGGCATGTTTCTAGACTCAGAAATACAGCGGCGGCATTTATTTGTCTGTATCTGGTCAATAAAAGACAAAAAAAATGTAACTTAAAAAAATGACGTCATGAGTTACTTATACTTAGGGAGCTATGTCAGTCAAAAATGAATATATTGATTTGAAATTTGGTTTGCATATCGTCCATACTTAGTTATCCCGTACATATTCCGTTTTTGTCTAATATCTTCAAATGTTTTGATTTTGTGGACATTTTCCCGAAAAAATCAGTTTGTTTGTTGTTGTTGTTTTTTTTGGGGGGGGGGGGGCGGGAGGGGGGTGAAAAGGACAAAATTGTATAAATCCGAGATAGTCATTGTTAAGAAACAATCATTTCCGTTCGTTTGACGTTTTTTATTTTATATTTACATCAAAACTCGAAGTTCTACGATAAAAAAAAAAAAAAAATTGCACAATATATTTTCCACTCCATTGCGTAAAAAAACAATACGGGAAAAGCCCGCAATTTGATGAGGACCAAAAGTACTTGCAAGTACCGGTCGTTAAAAGTGTGGAACGCTTATCAACTTTAACTTGAAATATCTTTCGATAGGAAAGTTTTCATGCAAAATGTGATAATTTACAATATATTTTGGTCTCGTCTGGCGATTTCAAGTGCTAACTTCATTTTTGTGGAAAAAGGTCATTATTTCCCTTTAACCCGCGCGGCGCTGGGGTCTCCATCCGAACGTGCGGTGCTGGGGGGGGGGGTAAATTTTACCCCCCCCCCTCGTATCTTCCGAACCAATAACCGCAGCGAGACTCGCAAGCCGGCGATCGAAAGCTCTCAGTGAGAAGAATCTAACGCTTGCCCGAAATTATTAACATAAGGTCACATGTCAGGTCACAGTCAGGTCAAGTGTCAAAATTTAAGTATTTGGTTTTTGGGCTATACTTTCCATCCAAAGCCTTGTATTGCAACTATTATCTCACAAAGTGCTCCCAAATGTATAATGCATCTCCCGCATAAGTAAAAGTGAAATTTTAAGCAAAGGTCAAGGTCAGGTCACAAAGGGTCACAGGTCTACGAAAGCCATGCGACACATGTTGTATGGGTTATTTTACACGTATAATTCGATAGAATCAGCCATTTGCACAGCCTGACACCATATAATCGCCCTCAGGTCAAGGTCAGGTCACAAATAAGGTCAAAATGTGAAATTGATTAATCTAAATAAACATTGCATGTGTCTAGACTAGTTTTGTCTTCGAAATACAGTGGTGGAATTTATCTGTCTGTATCTGGTCAGTAAAGGCCAAAAAACGCAACAACAAAAAATGACGTCATGAGTTACTTATTCTTAGAGAGCCATAAGTCAGTCAAAAGTAAAGAAATTGCTTTGAAATTTGGTTTGAACATCGTTCATACTCGGCTCTCTAATATATCTTCCGTTTTTTTGCAAATTTTCAAACCAAAAACTTTTGTGGAAATTCTTCCCAAAAATCAGTTTTTTTGCATTTTTGGGGGTCAAAAACCCAACATTTTGAACATCTGAGATAGCCTTGTTAAAGACAATGTTATTTCCTTTCTTTTGACGCCTTTTATTTGCGATTTGCATAAACACGCTATTTTCTATGATTTGTCAAACATTTAACGTTTTTTTCACCAAAAATGACATGATATGACGTCACTAAAACGTCATTATCTCCTCCAAATTTTCACGAATTTCTACAAAATTATAACACAAGATGTAGAATTGATGCACCATAAGGTACCGCAAGTTTCACTTCGATATCTGTCATAGTTTTCAAGTTATGGAGAAAATCCGGGAGGGGGGGTAAAATTTACCCCCGCCCCAGCGCCGCGCGGGTTAACAGCCAACTCACGACGTAAATAAAACCAGGTTGTCCACAAATGGAGAGGGAATAGTTTGCTGTATAAAATGATATTTTATCGAACAACAATAGGTATACAGCGTGCCAAATTCTATGAAAAACAAATTGTATAGTACCCAAGGTCTTGAAAAATAATATTTCGAATATGAATCACTTGTTGACAAACATTGAGCCTTTTGAATTAACGCGTTTGCGCATTGGATTGGTCTAATCTCGGAGATTTGCATCGGTAAATGGCTAGAAAATTGATTCTGTATAGATTTGATTGTACTTCCAATGCCTAACATGTAACTAACGTTAGCTCGATAGACATTCTTTAACATCATAACTTGTTTTGTTTATTTAAAGGGAATGTTTCACCTTTCTGAAAGTTGTCATATACGCTGGTTGTAGTCGAACATATGAAGTAAGTGCTGCTGAAAACGATGGTGATATTTTTATATCGAAAAGTCTCTTTTAACTTTATACAAATTAAGGTTTTAAATTTGGGATGATGACGTCATTATTGAGCTATAGACCGCCGCCGATTGGCTGACAAAGTGGCTGTCAGCCAATCAGCGGCGGCACTAGCCTAGACCCAATTTTGCAAATGTGAAATTAAATTGCTTAAAAACGGCTAAGTTTTAGGGAAATTTACCTTAGTATGTTCGGCATTTAAATAACGGTCAAAGATAATGGCTATCTCAGTTCAAAGCCAATACAAAGGTGACATTCCCTTTGATATCAAGGCCAGGGATGTAGGAACGTCTTGAAAAGTGTGTGTGTGGGGGGGGGGGGGGGGGGGCAGTGCAACTTTGATCTCGTCTTGAGACAAACCCCAACCCTTATGGAATATTTCTTTGCAGATTTGGGGCTTTCTCGCCTTGCCGAACCTTTTGCCACGAATAATTTGTATCACCAAGCAAAATAAAATCAAATGACCGAAACGTGAAGGGCCATGGCCCCCTGCCCCACGCCCCTGTTCCTATGTCTGTGATCATGGCTGATTCAAACCATTCACAATCTTCTCCATAAATGACCTTTAATATCCCCGCGTGTCTACTGAAGTTTGAGTTTGCAACTGAAAGTTTGTTAAAACACACATAACTGATTTAGCTGCACAATTTAAAACTCACCTACAAGGAACGCCACCGGGAAGCCGCGACCCTCACCAGCCCTGCACGGCGACACAGACCGCCGGACCGCGAGCGCTCGACAACCGGGGCTGCCAGGACGAGAAGTCTCCAGATGACATCGGAATAAAGTATAAATCACCATTCTTGTTGTTATCACGTTTTCCCCATATATTGCTGGGTAATATGATATGATATGATGAGGGTGGCAGATCTCATAAATGTCGGCGGTGTTTTACATTGACGCTTTTACCTTTTCACATTCCGAATCATTTTTTGTTGATGCAGACGCAGGGGTGTATTGTATTGAAGGGGCTCGTCGGAGCCATGATCCCTAAAATGGCTGAAATATTTCAAAAATGACTCATTTCCTTTTGTTTAAAGCACATTTTTATTTTTGTATTTATGTATTAACTCATTGATTTATTTTTGTTAGTTTTGTATTTATGTATTGATTGATTGATTTATTTGTTTGTTTGTTTGTTTGTTTGTTTATTTATTTATTTATTTATTTATTTATTTATTTATTTATTTATTTATTTATTTATTTATTTATTTATTTATTTATTTATTTATTTATTTATTTATTTATTTATGTATTTTGAAGACTATGAAGTACTTTGCTGTAGGTACTGACTGCGGTTTGGGTTTCAAAATCGTTTTTCCTGAGCTATGATTTTTGGGTTAACTAGCAAAGTGGTAGCTCTGCCATGATGGTTAAACGTTCGCTCATTGGTTGCGGATTGCATGACTAGACTAAGTACTTTCTTCTTCTTTTTAGCTAGGAAGTTGGTATTTGGCTCAGCTAAAGCCATACCGTTGGTACGGGAACCAACCAACAATTCCATTTTAATTTCACTCCCCTTTATCTTGCTTCCGTTCAGGCACATAGGATTTAGGAACGACATAACAAAGATTTTAGCGACAAATTCGACCAAAACGTGAGGGGTCACTAAGCCCTCCCCCCCCTGTTACGTCTATGCATCCGTTGACCCCATTGATATTGAAGATATGCATTCGTGCTTGCAGATTTTGATTGCTTCTTCATATATGTATGTTGTATCCATGAAGTATTTCAGTATTGGTAGTTGAAAGAAAAACTCTAGACAAAAATCTCCATCGGGCAGAAGTCGTCCATATGGCAGCATTCGGACCGGGTAAGTCCCGCGGTTCCCCAGCGGCGCCGACTGGAGCTCGATGGAGTTGTGATGTCAGAGCTGCAAGCATTACATCATCCTTCGGCGGCCTTCGTTGGGGAGGCGCGGGGAGGCGCCTGCCCCCTTTGGGCGTGCCAGCGACACGGCTCATGCTATGTCTGGCTCTCACGCCGTCCATTGTGACGCGAGAAACCCGGTCTCTCCCTCCTCCCCCTTCTCCCCTCTGGTAGGCGGTACGGGGAACTGGGCTGGAGACGTTCTGCGTGGTACCATAGGTGTAGGAACAGGGGGGGCATGCCCCCCTCACTTTTTGGGCAATTTGTGTGCTAAATGTGTTTTTCTTCGTGATAAAAAAGTTGATGGCAAAGAGTTCGCCAAGACGAGAAGAGTCCAAATCTGCAAATGAATTGTCCATGGGGCTTGGGTTTATCTCAAGACGAGATCAAAGTTTCACTACTTCTCCCCCCCCCCCCCCACGCACACTTTTCGTGACGTTCCTACGTCCCTGCGCTGTACGACTCGCCAAAGTGAGCAAGTTAAATAACAGCACCTGCTTCACACCTGTGCTCTGTGTTTTAATGGTGTCACTGAATTCATTAATTAGTTAAATTAATTATTTCTAGTGTCTCATTTAACCCTCGCCCTACGGGTTTTTTTTTCACCTTCGACCTACGGGTGGGGGGAGGGGGCTGACAGGCCCCCTGTTAACTTCTAAACCAAGCAACTTAGAGAAATGCAGTAAGAACCAGCATGTTGCCTGTCATGAGAGGAATCTAACAGTATGCGATTTTTAGGTTTCAGGTCAACGGGTAACCTTCCAGGTCAAGTGAATGACCTCGGATTTACTACGTCCAGAACAGCAATTTTGCTCTTCAGAAAACCTCAAAATTAGAAATTGATAAATGTAAATAAAAAGACCTGTTCCTGGACCAGTTTTGGCTCAGAAATACAGAAAATTTAATTATTTGTTCGTATCTTGTAAAAAAAAGAAGTCAAAAGTTATTTTAAAAAAAGATGTCATCAGTTTCTTACACTTAGGAGCCATCACTCAGTCAAAAATAAAGATATTGCTTTGCAATTTGGTATGGGTATTGTCCATGCTCAGTTCTCTCACATATATTCCGGTTTTTCTGCATCTTTGCAAATTTTGATTTTGTGG
Source organism: Chirona hameri (assembly GCA_036785665.1). Classification (NCBI taxonomy): domain Eukaryota; kingdom Metazoa; phylum Arthropoda; class Thecostraca; order Balanomorpha; family Balanidae; genus Chirona; species Chirona hameri. Next base: position 12,802 of record JAXIVJ010014844.1, read on the forward strand.
GGATTAACAAAACAAAAACAAAATAGGAGTAAAAAAAAACATATTTTGAAAATTCGAGATTGCCATTTTAAAGAGTGCCATTTTGTATCTTTGGTGAATTGCGTTTGCAATTTGATTTAAAACTTTCTACGATTTTTCAACAACAAAAAATTGCCAGCATGACGTCATCAAAACATGATTATCTCCCAAACTACTCAACTAATTTCAAATACATTTTTACAGCATACGTATAATTGTTGTAAACTCAGCTATTGAAAATGTTAGCAAGATGCACCTCATGTGTAAAAAGTTATTCAAGAAAAACCTCAGGGGGGGGGGGGGGGCTTGTCAGCCCCCCCCCCCCGCCCCCCCCCCCCGTATGGCGAGGGTTAAAGAAATAGTTCGCCTTTAACATTGGGTTTTGAACTGAGATAGCAGATTTGTAGAGCAGATCGAAAAACGGGTTGTGGTGAAATAATTACCTCTACGCTAAGTAATTTCGGCACAGGACTAGTGGGCCCCTTTTAGAAGAAGTTTCATTTTCCCAAAAATTTGTTTCGGGTCCTCGCAACGGTTGTTTACGTTACAAGCAGCCAGCGTATATATGCCTAAAGTCTGTCGTTATTATGTGCAATAGTTTCCATATCCAAGCTACCATATGCATGACGTCATAATTGGGCCATGAATGAGAAAATAGAAACATGCCCATGTTTCGACCGATATCCATCTATCGTCCAAACAAATGTCATATTCGTTTGTTTCAGCTCGAAATACCTCGTATAGCCAAATTACAACTTTCAAGGTGACCTATTCCCTTTAAAGCAAATGTGGAATTTCAGTTTAGTTGGTATGTAGACATTTCCATATTTAGTCTCATTTTTGCCACATTTTAGCCAGGGAAAGACTAACGATTTTGCAACGAAAATCTGGTCCTTTAAATTCACAGGGTTTGAGGACAAAATCCAGTGGAACGCAGACGCTCTCGTATCTGTATTGCGTCTACCCTGCTGATTTTGAATGAACTAGTCGGCAGTCGCAACTCGCAAACAATTATTTTCGTCCAGTTTCTGAAATGAAAAGCTGATCTTGAGGCATGTTACTCCATATCTTCCTGGGTGATAAACAAAATATATATTAATGATAAATCACGTGGAACATACTTAGCCATCCACTTTATTCCGAGAGTTGATGAATTTATGTAATGGGGCACCACAGTTGAAGCTATTGTAGATGGCGCTTATGATCAACTGCTACCAAGCGGACCGGCGGCTGTGCATCCAGAGTGTAGGGCGCATTGTTTACGGCGGAGTTTTGAAGGGGTTAGAGTGGTACAGATGTGTTCAAACTTATACGAAATGTTGGTGTCTATGATTATATTCGAAACCTGAAAGCATGTCTCGCTGAGGTCAATCTTTGACCTCGGGTCTCGGGAGGTCAAAGAGTGCCCGCTAGGTAAAATATCGGGCATCGCATAACTTTTCCCTAAAGTACTTATCGAAGTCGTTTCAATGGCTAAATATTCCCACCAGCCCATAGACGGTGCACAACGAGTGACCTGACCGCCCCTGGTCACCGGTTGACCTCAGGGCACAAGTTACCATTATGGCCTATGGGAGAATGACGGGTACCGCATATTTTTTATCTCCCAAAATCACTTAGAGAACCCATTTTACTACCATCGCCTTCCCTTTATCCCACCCAAGGTGCACAACGCAAGACTTGACCTATCCAGGTCACCGTTTGACCTCATGTCACCTGGAAAGGCGCTAATTCCATTTAATGAGCCGTCCAAATACTTATTCGTTGTTTACCGGTCGATTGTGTTCAAACTTGTACAAAATGTTGCTGTCTATCAGTGTATTCGAACCCTGAAAGCATTTATCGCTGAGGTCAATCGTTTGACCTCAGGAGGTCAAAGAGTGCCTGTGATGTCAAATCTTGGGTACCGCATAACTTTTTCCATAAAGTACTTACCGAAGTCGTTTCAACGGCTAAATATTACAACCAGCATATATACGGTGCACAATGCAAGACTTGCCCCTCCATGTCACCGTTTGAACTCAGGTGACCTGGAAAGGCGCTAATATAGATTTAACGAGTCAAAATACGTATTCGTTGTTTACCGACCGATTGTGTTCAAACTTACCTTCGGTGGGTTAACCCTCGCCATACCTCGCCTCGCCTCGCCTCGCCTCGCCTACCTCGCCTCGCTTTTTCACCTTCGCCCTACGGGGAATCCTAAAAAGACCCCCCTGTTAACTTCCAAACCAAGTAACATAGAGCAACGCGGTAAGAACCAACATGTTGCCTGTCATGTTTGGAATCTAACGGTATGCAATTTTTAGGCTTCGGGTGAACGAGTGACCTTCCAGGTCAAGTGAATGACCTCGATCGACCACGTCCAGAACAGCTGTCGGAAAACCTCAAAATGAGAAATTGATAAATGTAAATAAAAAGGCATGTTCCTAGACCAGTTTTGTCTCAGAAATACAGAAAAGGGAATTATTTATTCGTATCTGTTAAAAAAAGTCAAAAATGTGATTGAAAAAATGACGTCATTAATTTCTTACACTTAGGGAGCCATCACTCAGTCAAAAATAGCGATATTTCTTTGAAATTTGGTTTGAGTATTGTCCATACTTAGTTGTCTCACATATATTCCGTTTAACATCTTTTAAAATTTTGATTTTGTGGTGATTTTTCCAAAAAGATCAGTTTTTGTTAATTTTGGGGGTCAAAACCAAAATTTCGCAAATCCGAGTTTGTCATTTTAAAGGAAATAACATGTTATATCTTTGCTTAATTGTGTTTGCAATTTGCTTAAAAACTCTGTTTTTACGATTTTTCAAACATTTATCGTTTTTCCACCAACATGACGTCATCAAAACATAAGTATTTTCCCAAATTTCTCAACTAATTTAAATGAAATTACAGCATACGTATAATGTACAGCATACGTATAATTGTTGTATACTTAGCTACTGACAATTTCAGCAAGATGCGCAGCATGTCTAAAAAGTTATGCTAGAAAAACCTCAGGGGGATTGTTTTAGGACCGAGGGTTAAAGGGAAGGCGATAGTGGTAGAATGATTTCTCTAAGTGATTTTTGGGAAAATATGCGGTACCCCGTCATTCTCTCATAGGTCATAATGGTAACTTATGTTGTGACCTGAGGTCATTCAGTGACCAGCGGTGGTCAGATCACTCGTTGTCAACCGTCTATAGGCTAGTGTGAATATTTAGCCGTTGAAACGACTTCGATAAGTACTTTAGGGAAAAGCTATGCGGTTCACGCCTTTCCAGGTGACCTGAGGTCAAACGGTGACCTGGAGGGGTCAAGTCTTGCGTTGTACACCTTCGGTGGGTTAAATGGAAGGCGATGGTGGTAGAAAGGGTTCTCTAAGTGTTGTTTTTTGTGCGAGGAGGGGGGGGGGGGAATATGCGGTACCCCGTCACTCTCCCATAGGCCAGGGGCGGTCAGATCAGTCTTTGCGCACCGTCTATAGGCTGGTAGGAATATTTAGCCGTTGAAACGACTTCGGTAAGTACTTTAGGGAAAAAGTTATGCGGTAGCCAAGATTTGACCTCGCGGACACGCTTTGACCTCCCGAGGTCAAACAATTGACCTTAGCGAGAAATGCTTTCAGGTTTCGAATACACTCATAGATTTCGTATAAGTTTGAACACATCTGTACCACTCTAACCTTCAAAACTCTGCCGTAAACAATGCGCCCTATACTCTGACGCACATACGCCGGTCCGCTTGGTAGCAGTTGATCATCAGCGCCTCTAGCGGCGGGAAATTTATTGTGGTGCCCCATTGGAGCGCATTGCAAAGCGGTGTTTGTCTCATGCGCCACAACCATCGCTCACACTATCCCATTGCATAATTCCAGTTCATTGGCAGGACGAGAACGTTTAACGTGGCCAAAAGTTTAACGAAGTTCAGATGGCCAGCTCCTGATACTTGACTTGTTCGTGGCCGTGGCCACCGACCGCAGACTTTTCCCGTAACGAGCAAATTTCGACCACGTTAATCTACCCGGCCAGGACGGAGTAAATTTCGTTGCTATGTTTTACCGACCGCGCCACAGCGGCGCAGATGTTCGCTGAACATTAATGCACTGCTCATCGGCATCCAATGACCGTACATCGTGTTTATTCACGCGGTTTTTACCGCAAACCTATTTTCGCGTCAGTCCCTTCTTGGTATCCTAGCGGTTTTGTGTAAATGGTCGCATATTGCGTTAGCTTTGCCCGAATTTCCATTAAAAATATATATATTCACCTACCCCGCCAACCCCAAAAGCGTCATCCTACCCCTCCCCAAAAGCGTCATCGTAGCTGTGTCAATTTGTTTGAACTGTGAAGGCTGCTTGAGTGTTTTTATTCAGGTCAGCAAGCCATATAGGCCTGCTTGTTGAGGAGGTTAAGATAGCTGGAATGTAAGTTATTGTGTGTCCTTGAAACACAAATCCTTCGTAATGTCTTATTGATCACGCTCAGTCCCAAAAATCACCACCACCGAGACCACCGACAACCGTGCGTCTCCCCTCTCTACCGGACACACACCGCCCGGCCCGCACGGCGCGCCGCCCCTGAGCTGACTCAGACTCATCTCACATATGCCCGCCTCACATCACATGTAGGTATCCACACCGCGAGCCGCGGATGCACCGTGCCGCCGGCCGCCTCCCCTGCGCTGCATCTCACATGTCCTCATGAGGACTCATGAGGAGATGCATCTCATATTCGGGCCACGACCCGCGCCAGCGCCACAACTCACCCTGATGCAACCCGACCATCTCATTCGCTCCCAGAATCTGACACCGGCGCCGGACCGCTGCTGCGCGGCGACGAGAACCCCCGCCCCTCGTGGCCACTCAGTACACACACACATCCACAGTTATTTAGTCATATCATAATTAATGCTGTAATCGTGTAATGTATGATGACTGCAGCATTGTCATACCCAAAGTATCATCAAGTTACAATTGTGTACGTTAGGTGGATGAGGTACCTTGAGACTGGCCAGGAATTTGGGAAAGTTCGAAGAGAAAATACTGGCAATCATTGGTCCGACTTCACTACAGCCTCCTGCTCATTTCTGGAAAATAATGTTTGATGCAGTGTCGGCTCGTCATATGAGGCAACTGAGGCCGGACCTCACCTATTATTTAGGAAAAATGTGCTTTGCAATATACATTGGTTGCCATAGAAAAAAAGATGTGCGAGTGATTCCCATTCTGCACATCGCAGTGCATTTGATTATGGCATGTCACCGAAATTCTCCGGCTCTTCCATCCACCCGCCAGAACGTTTACCATACTACAGCAAACCACTACGAGCCGACTGAGGCCCGGACGGCCTGCCGCCTCACCGCCTCCGCCCTTTCAGCCCTGCTACTGAGGCACCAGCGGGCGAACGCCTCTCAGCCGACAGTGCCGTGCCGTGCCGACCAATGGTAGCCATCTGAGGCACGGATGTTTTGGGCCTCAAAGCGATTATTCGGTTCTTAGGAGTCGTAGCGACGGAAATCAAAGTTCATGAACAAGAGAACATGCTAATCTATCAATCTGGCCACATATTTGTATGAAAACTATCATCTGTTATCCATATTATGATATTGTATTATCGTACCGCAGTCTGCTAGCGTCGGCGGCGGGCAGAGTAAAGCGGCAACTTTTGAATCCCCTGCAACCGTATGACGATGTTTCCATCGAACTGCGGTGTTCTTTAGATCAGTGAATATTATTCACCATAAGGATACAGGACATTCTTCAATATTGCGTGAGATATAACTTAATTTTGGCGTTATAATTCGTTACGGGTATGTGATGTTCCAGCAAATGTCGCAGCTCTCTCGCGCGGCATGGTCCCAGGCTTTTTGTTTGTCACCTGGGCGATTCTAGGATCGATTCCGGGCTGGGGAATGACCTTCCGTCAATTTAGGCCGGGAATGAAAGTTAACGTTACGTTAGTCCGGTTTATTTGAACCCGGTAGAGCTAACAAGGGAAGAAGGGCATAACATTACGTTAATTCATTCGTTGCAATTCAAATTTAAACTAACTAAACACGTCCATTATTACAATCATTCATACATTTGGAGACGGGCCAGCGTCATCGCCAAGGCAGACTCGGCTCTGCTTGACCCGCCGCGACCTGGAGGCGAAACGGAGCCGGAGCTACACACAGCAAGAGCGCTGTAGCCCCGACCGACCTTATGCAAAGTGTTTTGTGTGAGGAGCCGGAGCAACAGCACAGCAATGGGCGCAGCTGCCCCGACCGACCTTGTTGTGGGGTGCAATATCCCGTAAAAAGTCCTATCTATAAAACAAATCCGGAGCCTAGCCAAGAGTCAAGAGTCCTAGCCAAGAGAGCTAGCCAAAACCTGCACCATTTTGCCAAATTGTGCAGGAAAACCTCGTTATATTGATTTAGCTATTTGTGTATTGCGAAGAAATTCGAGGAGGAGCGAGTAAGCTCTGGGTATTCGTCACCCAAGAGCGTCTGGAGATTTAGTTGAATACCGTTGTGCTGTGTGAAATTGACGAGTTGCTGACGTTTGACGTTATGAACAGGGCAGTTGATAGAACATGTTTCATAGTATACCGAGGGTAGCCTGGACAGTGTTGACAATTAGGAGGCGGAAGTTGCTCGAAAAGATGACAATGTGTCATTCTGGTGTGTCCGATTCTGAGGCGCGCTAAGATGACTTCTTTTTCTCTGTTATCTTGATGGCAGGAGCTATAATGAGTGAATTTTGGCTTTATTGGATGTAGGTGAAAATGCGGAGCGTTGTCCCATTTGCGCTCGCGTAATATGATATATGTCAACAATCAATAGGTTGATGTATGTGATTTAGGACGTCTGGTAGCGGGTTAGGAAGATGGTTTTCGGGAGGAGATTCTAAACATAGTTTCGCGAGTCTGTCTGCTTCCTCGTTCCCTTGGATACCGGCATGTCCCGGGATCCAGAGGAATTTAATTGTGGTTTGTTTTCTATGTAGATATTTGGTAAGCTGTCGTATTTTATAAATCAGTGGGTTTCTGTAATCTCGGATGGAAGAAATAGCTGAAAGCGACGAGGACGAGTCGGTACATATAACGTTTTTCTAAGTTTTCCCTCTTTATATAAATTAATGCTAATAAAATTGCCGAGAGCTCGGCTGTGAAGACACTGTTAACCCGCGCACTGCAAGGGGGGTGATTTCCGCCCCCCCCTCAGGTTTTTCAAAGATAGCGAAAAAACGGCGGCGCTGCGCGCCGCCGGGTTTGGGCACACCTGTTAGGACATCAATTGCGCACACTTTGAAGAAAAAAAATAACCTCTGGTCATCTCAGGTCAGGTCACCAGACCAGGTCAAGTGACCCCACCTCCAAAAATGTTTGCAGTTGTGCCAAAGCCAGAGTTTTTCACCGATCAGTTTGAAACTTAGAGGATTTCATGCGGGCATAAGTACTTACAACTCGTTCATCTCGGAATTTTGATATCGGTAACTTAAGGTCAGGTCAATTTCGTAACCTCCCCATAATAAGTCAATGGGGAGATATACAAATGCTTCCTATTTCAAGGATATGTATGATATTAGTCCAAATACTTCTGGATCATGTTATTATAGGATATTCTTGATGATCCAAGTGTAATTTTTGTTCAGTGACCCCTATTGGGTCATTTGAGGTCATGCGAGATCACCATCACTTTTTTGTCAATAACTCCCGACATAATTAAGATAGAGAAGTAAAACAGACATCAGCGTGTTTGTCTCGCCGAGATACGCTTCCCATATGCAACATGCCCTACTTGGGTCACCAATTGACCTTGACCTGAGGTCAAATTGTTAAGTTGACTTAACAAGGTCACCATGTATGTCATTCGAAGCGCCTTGACAAGATAAACACAATGGCGTAAACAGTTTTCCGTTATCTTTATTAAGTACAAAGTTAATAGCAAAAAAAAACGATTTAGCAAAAAAACGTCATTTTTTCTTTTTTACATCTGGAACCTCAAATATTGACCTGAGATCAAATCTGAGGACACCTTCGCGATTGGAAATTTCACTGGCTGGCGTTTGCTTTTTTCCGTTTGTTTCTAACTAGCATTGTTTCTGAGATATATGGGAATTTCTGGAGCGATGTCCTTAAACAGGAAAAAACTGAAAAATTTGACCTTTGATGACCTCTGGTGACCTCAATTTTGACCTGACCTAAAAGAACACTGAAATACTTTCGATAGAACATGTATCAATCTATCAAATGCTTTTTTCCGCTTCTCGCTACGTAGCGTAGGTTTCGAGATCTCAGGGGGGGCGGGGGGAATCAACCCCCTGCAGTTCGTGTTCGGCGCAAAGCCCCTGCAGTGCGCGGGTTAATATCCGGGAGGCGGAAGTTATGATTTGTATTGTTGAGGAAGTAGGCTCCACTGCACCGGTTCGACCTTTGTCCCGGGAACCATCAGTGTATATGAATGTGAACGTGGTATGTTGTGAGTTGTGTTGGTGGAAAAGTGCGTGTGTCTGTCGCCGTGACTGTGTTTGTGTTGTGTGTGAAGAGGCGGTGTGTGTCTGGTGTGGTGTCGAGCCAGTGTGGTGTGAGAGGTGGTGTAGGCATAGTGCTGAGTTGGGTATGTTGAATAGTTGGAGTGCTTGTGTGATTCTGAGGCTGATGAGAGGGTGTTGCTTTTGTATTAATGTTAGCCGTCTGTTGGGTGGTGGTTGTGTTAATATCTGATATGTTGGGCGTGTAGGTTGTGTGCTGGCTCTGGCGTAAAAGCGTAATAGTAAGTACTTGCGTCGGCGGCAGAGTTGGTTGTTGGTGTCAATGTGTAGGTTGTGTGTGTTTGATGACCTGAAGGCACCGGTGACGATACGCAGGGCAGCGTTCTGGATAGTTTGTAACTTTGGTATTTTTGAGGAAGATATATCATCGAATAAGAATGCGTTTTAGTCCAGGATTGGACAGACCAGGGAAATATATAGTTGGATGAGAGTGGAGCGGTCTGCGCCCCACTCTCGACCGGTTAATGTTCTCATGATGTTAACCCGCGCACTGCCGGGGGTTTGCGTCGAACACGAACTGCAGGGGGTTGATTTCCGCCCCCCCCCCACGAGATCTCGAAAACTACGCTACATAGGGACAAGCGGAAAACAGCATTTGATAGCTTGATACAAGTTCTATCGAAAGTATTTCAGTATTTTTTTTTAGGTCAGGTCAAAATTGAGGTCACCAGAGGTTATCAAAGGTCAAATTTTCCCGTTTTTCCTGTTCTAGGACTTCGCTCCAGAAATTCCCATATATCTCGGAAACTATGCATCTAGAAACAAACGGAAAATAGCGATCGCCAGCCAATGCAATTTTCAATCGACAAGGTGTCCTCAAATTTGATCTCAGGTCAATATTTGAGGCTCCAGAGGTTAAAAAAGAAACAAATGCTGGTTTTTTGCAAAACATTTTTCGCCAATAACTTTTTACCTAATACGGATAACGGAAAACTGTTTGCGCCATTGTGCTTGCCTCTTCAAGGCGCTTCCGAATGCTATACATGGTGACCGTGTTAGGTCAACTTCAAAATTTGACTTCAGGTCACGTGACCTTGACCTGAGGTCAAGACCCAAGTAGGTCATGCTGCATATAAGGAGACGTGTATCGACGAGACAAACACATTGCTGTCGGTTTTACTTCTCTATCTTCATTATGTCGCGAGTTATTGACAAAAAAGTGATGGTAACCTCGGATGACCTCAAATGACCTCATAGGGGTCACTGAACAAAACGTACACTTGGATCATCAAGAGTATCCTATAATAACATTATCCAGAAGTAATTGGATTAATATCATGCATATCCTTGAAATAGGAAGCATTTGAATATTTCCCCATCGACTTATTATGTGGAGGTCACGAAATTGACCTGACCTTAGGTCACCAATATCAAAATTCCGAGATAAACGAATTGTAAGTACTTATGCCCTCATGACACCCTGTAAGTTTCAAAGTGATCGGGGAGAAACTCTGGCTTTGGCACAACTGCAAACGTTTTTGAAGGTGGGGTCACTTGACCTGGTCTGGTGACCTGACCTGAGATGACCCGAGGTTCATTTTTTGTAAAAGTGTGCGCAATTGATGTCCTAACAGGTGTGTCAAAACTTGGCGGCGCTGCGCCCCGCCGTTTTTTTCTTCGCTATCTGCGAAAAACCTGAGGGGGCGGAAATCACCCCCCCCCCTGCAGTGCGCGGGTTAAGCTCATGTCTTTGTAGTTGTGACGTCAAGACCATAGTGAAAATAAAAAGTGCCGTCACAAATCACGAGGGTCGTGACGTCACAAACGTCGTGACGTGTTGATGACACGGCCGGCGTATGGGGAGGACGGGAGGACTCGGACTGGCTGCTTAGTGCTTATGCTGCTAGGGGAGGGTGGTGGCGCAGGCGCACCTGTTTCGGCGTCAGTTTTTTTTTGGGGGGGAGGGGTTCCCGCCCACCCCGTAGTCCGGGCTATAGCCATATGCCGCCGCGGGTGGAGAGTGGAACCACCCCTCCCCCGCCTCACAAGCGCAGCCAGACCCGCGGGAGATATTTGCGCGCGTAGCGGTGGCGGTGGTGCATCAGATGCATCAGACTGAGTCTGTTCGGGGACGGGCGCATCAGAGAGTACATCAGGTGCTCCCCCCCCCCTGGACGAAATCCTGGCTACGTGCCTGGTTCGTTGTATCTATACCGGACTGGCCGGGTGCACTCACCTACGTAGCATTCATTACGTTGGTTGGCCTCGCATGTCTTACACGTTATTTTGTTAATTATGTTCTTAGTGCTACATTTACCTTCAAGTCCGTTCTCGCAGGTATGACACTTTTTGTTGCCGGAAGGACATGAGGATTTACTAGGGCTGAAGATATAAGTGTTTTGAAGGGAGTTATCGTTAATACAAACATGTTTGATAGGGACTTTTGAGCCACGGAGGATGCCATTAACCCGACGAACGATGGTCTCACTGATGTATGGTAAACGAGGTTTCCGACGGAACCTTTCATGTTGGTTTTCTTCTTCTTCTCCAGGCGTCGAGAGTTCCGAGTGCCTGCTCAGTGCAGTTGCGGGTGATGGCACAATGAGCCGCGGGACACAGTGGCGGCCGGCAGTGTGTCCCGCCGACGGCGTCCCGGCCCCCACCTGCCCCGGCAGCGGCGGGCGCCAGTCTCCGGAGCCTGACAAGCCGTGCGCCCGTGGCAGCGGTGCCGGCCGCGGGCTCGGCCGGCTGTCAGGCGCAGGCGGACCGCATTCCCGGGGAGCCACCTCGCCCTCAGCACGAGCGGCGCCGTCGGAGAGGGGGTCCGACCGTGATGGAGGGTGGCTGCCGACTGAGGCTTCCGACGGACGCCCAGGGCAGTGCACCTGCGGAGGTCTGTCGTCCCTCCCTTAACTCGGAGGAAGCCTGGACGGAGGGAGACGGCGCAAAGGAGGCGCTCCTCCTGCGCAACTCAACAGTCGACTCAAATGAGCCACGCCTCCTTCCGGACTCAACTGAGTCACGACGCCTCCCGAACTCAACAGACGACTCGAATGAGCCACGCCTCCCGAACTCAACAGACGGCTCGAATGAGCCACGCCTCCCGAACTCAACAGACGGCTGGAATGAGCCATGCCTCCCGAACTCAACAGACGGCTCGAATGAGCCACGCCTCCCGAACTCAACAGACGACTCGAATGAGCCACGCCTCCCGAACTCAACAGACGGCTCGAATGAGCCACGCCTCCCGAACTCAACAGACGACTCGAATGAGCCACGCCTCCCGAACTCAACAGACGGCTCGAATGAGCCACGCCTCCCGAACTCAACAGACGGCTCAAATGAGCCACGCCTCCTTCCGGACTCAACAGAGTACGACTCAACTGAGCCGGACTCAGCAGAGTACGACTCCGACGAGCCTCGCTGCCCGCTCGACTCGGAGTGCTGCGGCAGCGGCTGCTCGCCGTGTGTGTTTGACCTGTACGACCGTGACCTGGCGGCGTGGCGGCGGCGCGAGCAGCGCCGCACTGCCGGCTCAGCAAACCCGTCTGCCGCCTTCTCCTCCGCCATCGCCGCTTCCGCCGCCGGCAGCCTGTTGCGGCCTGACCGCTTCACGGCCCTGCCTCTGGTCTCCATCACCGACGTGTCAGACACGGCCAGCCTGTATCGCTTCCGCCTGCCGTCCGGCGCCTCCCTCCGCCTGCCGCCGGGCGGCCACCTCCACCTGCGCGCCACCGACCCCGCCGGACGCGTCATCACGCGCGCCTACACGCCCGTCTCTCCACCACAGGCGGAGGGCTACTACTTTGAGGTGTACGTGCAGAGGTACGCGGCCGGCGCCATGTCGGCCTGTGTGCGCCGCTGGCAGCCGGGCCAGCCGGCGCTCTGGAGCGGCCCGTTCGGCGGGTACCAGCGTCGCCCCGGGGACGCGCGGCTGGTGCTGCTGGCCGCCGGCACGGGCGTGGCGCCATTCGTCGGTCTGGTGCGTGCCGCCGTGGAGGATGAGGAGAGCGAGACGCGGCTGACGCTGCTGTTGGCCGTGCGGCGGCTGCAGGATGTGTTCCCCCGCCGGGAGCTGACACAGTGGGCGAGATACTGGAACTTCGCCTACCAGCTGTTCGTCGGCGGCTTGGGAGAGGGGGGCGCGGAGGGGGCCGCGAAGGCCTGGTACGGGGAGCCGGTCCGGTGGCGCCGGCTGGAGAGGCAGGACGTGCAGGAGGTGGTGCGGCAGCCGGCCGGCAGGACCAGGTACCTGGTCTGCGGCACGCGCTCTTTTGAGAAGGACGTGCTGAATCATCTACGAGGGGCTGATGTTGAGGACGAAGATGTATTCAGGTTCTGAACACGGCTGCAGTCCAATCGGAGTGTTGATCAATTTGATGTAAATCGACGTATAACGGATCGGGTCTATTTTAACGGATCGGATCGGATCTATTTTGAAAGAAAATGTGTATTGTTATAGCGAATTTCATCAAGGAACATTCTTCATAGTGTCGACTGTCGATATTTATACAATATTTGTATTTGCTTTCCACAGAACAGCCGGGTTATCGTCGTGATATCGATATATGGTTGTAGATTGTGCCTGTTTTTGTGCTGGTTGTTGCAAGTGTATGTGGCCATGCCTTAAGCTCGCAACCGTACGCTATTTTACGCAATGTCTGACGTGTAAACAACTACCTCAATGCTGTGGTCAATGATGTGCAATACACTTGTTTAGAGGCACGCTATAGATGTGAGATAAAATGATTGTATGCTACCATCTGCTTCATCATACCCGCGCACTGACATGGAAAGTGTTCATATGTCACACGCATGGCGGATCTATTTTGAAAGACTATAAAATGCAAGATATTGTACAATCTCCATGCGTATGTTCTTGCAGGGGCGTCGTTTTCTGAAAATGATTGGTAGGGCCCCAATGCTAACTTAAGAGATTTTAAGGTAATTCTTACCATGCAACGCTATATGCCTAATGTTAACCCTCGCCAGTGCAGGGGGTTGATGCCACCCCCCCCCCTCCCTCGGGTTTTCGGGAATAACTCGCGTAACTATCAACCGATTGCGATGAACCTTTCAGTACCCTACTTGTGAACAATTCGACACATCCTGAAGAAAAAAATTAAGTTGTAGGTCACATGACCCGTGACCTTTGATCTGTTTTTCAAGGTCGTCAGGCGCAACTGGCGTCCCGTAGTATTGATCCTTGTAACTTGTGAAGTTGCATAGTGTTTGTTGTTCAGGAAGCATATGCACAGGTGTTTCCAGGTGACAGTTGTGGTTTCCATTGAGATTGTGACCTCGATTGACCTTTTCAGAGGTCAACCGAGGTCACTTCCAATGACCTCATATTACTTTTTTGGCTTCTAGCAGTTTCTAGGACATTTTGTGACGCTGATTTCAAATATGGGATCCATTTTACATAATTATATGTTCCAGTGGGGTCATGCGCCCCAACAGGTCAACCGAGGTCACTGACCTCAAATGACTTGACATGACCTGACATGACCTGACATGACCTTTTTTGAATTTTGCAGTTTCTAGGACATTTTGTGACGCTTATTACGAATTTGGCACCCATTAAGCATTATGATATGCTCATTCACGATTATAGCTCGATACAATTCAATTTATACGCATTTTCAATTTTGATGACATTTTGGGCATTGACATGACCTCAGAGGTCACCTAATGACCTAGGACCTTAAAATCGGATATCAATGGCTTCCTCCGTGACAAGCAACACGCTCGTTTTTGAATCGAAGCTCTAGCCCAATTAGGTGCGAAACGCTAGGGGGGGGTCGTACCCTCCCCCCCCCCCCCCCCCCCCCCCCCCTCCCCCCCCCCCCCGCACGGTCACGCACTGATCGGACGCTGCACGGGCGAGGGTTAAAATGTGACATTATTGGTAGGGCCCTGACCCTACCAGGCCTATAGAAAACCACACCCATGTGTTCTTGTGTTCTCGTCTGTCGCAAGCCCAAAAGAAAGTTTGAGACACGGCTTAGACGTTCTGGAACACTACTGCCACCTATACAGCATGTACACAGTACAGAGCGTCCTCTTTAGGGCACCTGTCGATGCGGAGTACAGCAGTGCTGCCCGAGTCGAGTCATATTGTAATTTGTAAGATAACGAATACCCGATGGCCGACAGCGCTAGATAAGCCGTATCTAGAGACTGTAGAAAGATGGACTGCGCCGTCTCAGATCGTGACCCGACAGACAGTCCCTTCTCATCGACTCGATAATAATTAACGAATCCACAGATCGGTCTTGGCAATTTGTATTGTAGTATCCAGCAAGGTTTCTTTGCGCCTAAGTGTTTAAAATGTTGTATTTGAAGTAGTTAAACCTTTAGGTTGTAACATATCATACATTTTATATATTTTCTGGAAGCGAATGTAAAATGAGCAAGCCAAACAGTTTTTGACACCACTCAGCTTTATAAAATATGTCAGTTCTCGGAAGCAAAATTATTTTATTCAAATAACTCATTCCGTAGAACTCATGCCGCAGACTTTGATCACAATTGGGGCTTCGGGTGTTGGGAGAGCAGATACCATATATCGCCTGAGGTAATTCAAAATCGTAGAAAAATGAGAAACATGTTTACATGTTTTTCAGAGTTCGAAGATTTCCACCGGGCCGTCGCTTAGAAAGTGGGAGGAGCGTGTGTGTGTGTGTGTGGTGTGTGTGTGTGTGTGTGCGTGTGTGTGTGCGTGTGTGTGTGTGTGTGTGTGTGTGTGTGTGTGTGTGTGTGTGTGTGTGTGTGTGTGTGTGTGTGTGTGTGTGTGTGTGTGTGTGTGTGTGTGTGTGTGTGTGTGTGCGTGTGCGTGTGCGTGTGCGTGTGCGTGTGCGTGTGCGTGTGCGTGTGCGTGTGCGTGTGCGTGTGCGGGTGCGGGTGCGGGTGCGGGTGCGGGTGCGGGTGCGGGTGCGGGTGCGGGTGCGGGTGTGTGTGTGTCCAACGGAGCTTATTGGCACGTGGAGCCCAAACGGCTGGTCCGATTTTGACGCGGGTGGCACTGTTCGATTTGGCAACACTGCGGACAGATGATGGTACCATTTTCGGGTAAATGGATGGCACGTGGCACGTTCCAAGTGCCAAAAAGTGGGCGCCAACATTTTTTATTGTTTGCCTGCTCAGGTCACACGGTTGATGACACAGACTTGATACTCGCAGGTCACGTGCGCGATACAGCGGCCCAAAATCTATTAATGGCTGCCGATACTGAGGGGGAAAAATAAACCTCCAGGGGGGTAAAACAAGTTACCATTTTGATGGAGTGGGCCTCCGCCGTCAGCTGGTGCGGCCGGCCGGGGATATACTGTGCCGAAAAGAAGGATACTGCGCCGCATAGCACTGAGAGCCGGCCCGCACAGGGTAATAGAACAACGGGTTAGAACAGTAAGGAATGTAACGCCAAATGAATTAGACAAAATATAATTTGTATCGTAATTGTTTTGTCTATTATAAATGAAAGGTATTGTTCGCTATCAATAACTTGTATTTCCATAGCTTATATCTTTATTTATTGAATTAAACGCCTGCAAATATACGAAGTAGTAGTCAAAGTATTGTATTTGCAGTACATGTAGTAGCATATGGAAGCGGTCATATTAAATTCTACTACAAAGTAGTATTCGAAGTATTGTATATTTGAGTACTGTAGTAGTATTTGGAAGCGGTAAGCGGTCGTTCCGACGTTGTTTAACCCCCAAGCCCATTTAACCTCTTTACGCCCAGAATATTGAAAAATGATAAATAAAAACGTTGTAGCTAAGGCATGTAGCTATCTGTTCAAGAAGTCGGATTTAAAATATGTAACATACATTACGAGCCAGCCTCGTCTGAAAATATCGATTTAACATGGGAACCCTATGGTGTAATAGGTTTGTAACGCCCAAACGCCCGAGTGCTGCCAACTATTACTGGTGGGGGCTGAGCCGGCACGCCGCCCAGTGGCGGCTTGTGGTGACGTCACAGTCTGACAGGGCCTATTTTTAACATGTTAACTGGGGGCAAATGCCCCCCAGTGAGCCGTTTTTGCCCCCCCCCCCCTCCCCAGTCAAGAAATGTTGCCCACCCTGATTTCAGTATTTTCATGTCATTTTTCGCTTGATAGGTATTCAATTAAAATAAAATATGTTTACCTGGTGATAAATGTATACAAATCCAATGAAAATGTCACGATATTCCTAAGTTTTAGTATTTCCCAGTCAAAATAAGTATCTTTACATTATTTCCGGAATATATTGAATTTCAATATTCTTTGAACATCACCCATTAGCGGCAGAGTGGGGGAGAGGGGGTGTTGTTGGATCAGGAACGTTGCCACACAATTTGGAGTGGGTGGGGGCAACTGCTGAGCCGGATTGTGTTCAAATTTGGAGTGTGGTTAGGGATCGCTCAGCCGACACATTCTCACAAGTCAGGGGCGGGGGTGCTTCTGCACGTGCGCACGTGTGCACCACGTATTTGTATCTCAGAAACTACTTCCCTGATCGAGTTGAAATTCACCATACATTTCCTATGCGTTCGCTCGTTCATCGCCAACTACGGCGCCTTACTGGATCGGTAAAAACAGTTATGGAAGAAAAATGACAAATGACCTCTGGGTGAATATATTTTACATCGTGGAGGTCACAGGATACAAATACCACATGGATATATGCATTGGCGGATCCAGAACGGGTGGTTGGTGGGGGGGGGGGGGATTCCAAAAAGTGTCACACAATTATGAAAACGCATCGGATTTGGCTTGCTTATGCCTTGATAGCTGATTTAACCCGCGCCGTGTCGGGGGGGGGGGGGGGGGGCGTTTAGACGCCCCCCCCCCCCCTCCCACAGGTTTTTCAAGGATAGCGGAAAAAACGGCGGGCGCAGCGCCACCGTTTTTAGCATAGCTGTTCAAACATCAATTGTCCACATTATGTTTAAAAATACCTCGGTTCATGTCAGGTCAGGTCACCAGACCAAGTCACGTGACCCCAGCTCCAAAAAGCTTGTGGTCACACCATAGCCACAGTTTTTGGCCGATAGACATCGTACGTACAGGATTTTATAAAGTCCTAGGTACCTACAATTCGTATATCTCGGATGTTTGATATCAGTGACCTAGGGTCGGGTCCAATTTCGTGACCTACATATTATAAGTCAATGGGGAAATATTCAAATGCTTCCTATTCTGAGGATACGCACGATATCAGCCCAATTCCTTCTAGATCATGTTATCATAGGACATTCTTGAAGACCCATGTGCAATTTTCGTTCAATGACCCCTACAGGGTCAGCCGGGTCATCCGAGGTCACCAACACTTTTGTGTCAATAACTCTCGACAAAACAAAGATAGATAAGTGAAACTGCCACCAATGTGTTTGTCTCGTCGAGGCACGTCTCCCAATGTCCAGCATGACCTAATTGGGTCACCATTTGACCTTGACCTGAGGTCAAATATCTAAGTTGACCTAACCTGGTCACCATGAATATGATTCGAAGTGCCTTGACGAGACAAACATGATGACGTCAAAATTGTTTCGTGGAAACTCTTTTGCTAAAAAATAGTTTTTTTACATTTGATGAGCTCTGGAGCTATTGATCTATTGATCTGAGCTGAAATCTGAGGACACGTGGCGATCCGTGTCGATTGAATGTTTCAAGAGCTTTCCATTGCTTTTTTCCGTTGTTCTAGCTAGCATATTTTCTGTGATATCTGGAGGTTTCTGGAGTGAATTCCTAAAAATGGAAAATTTGAACTTCGATGACCTCTGGTGACCTCAATATTGACCTGTTAAGAAAATGCCGAAATAGCTTCAAAATGCTTTTGGGCATGCTTTGGAACGATGTTTTCGGGCTTGATGTACGTCTTATAGGAGCCGAGTTCGAGGGGGGGGGGGGCATCGAAACGCCCCCCCCCCCATGATCTCGAAAACCACGCAACACAACAAGCAAAAACGGTTTTAGATAGGTCGAGACAAGCTCTATGGAAAGTATATCGGTATTGTTTTAGGTCAGGTCAATATTGAGGTCACCAGAGGTGATCAAAGGTCAGATTTTACAGTTTTAGGACTTCGCTCCAGAAATCCCCAGATATCACATGAGCTATGATAGCTAGGAACAAACGGAAAAGTAATGGAAAGCTCTTGAAAAATTCAATCGAAAGGGTGTCCTCATATTTAGCTCAGGTCAATAGTTTAGGCTCCAGAGGTCATCAAAATGTCAAAAATGTTATTTTTTGGCAAAACTGTTTTCACAAATAACTTTTTACCTAATAAAGATAAAGCATTACGCTTGACGCCATCATGTTAGTCTCGTCAAGGCGCTTTGAATCATGTTAATGTTGACTAGGTTAGGTCAACTGAGAAATTTGATCACAGGTCATGGTCAAGTGCTTAGGTCACCGATATAAAAAAAATCCAAGATAAACAAATTGTAGGTATCTATCATATTATCAAATCCTGCAAGATTGAAACCGATCGGCCTAAAACTGTGGCTGCGGTACTACCGCAAACGTTTTGGAGGTGGGTCATCACCTGACCAGGTCTGGTGATCTGACCTGAAATGATTCCGAGATCAAGAATTTGACATAATGCGGGTAGTTCATTTCCGAACAGGTATGCAAAAAACGGCGGCGTGCAGCGCCGCCATTTTTGCGCTATCTGCGAAAACCGGATGGGTGGGTGGATTTCGCCCCCCCCCCCTCCCTCCCCGTCCAGGGCGCGTGTTAAAGCTAACTTTCCTTAGTAAAAGTTGCTGAGATTGTCTTGTATATCAGGACATGTGTCAATCTTGCGCCTATTTCAGGTGGTTTTGGGGGGGGGGGGGGGGGGGCAATTGCCCATTTTGCCCAACCCTAGATCCGCCACTGGATCTTTGTATTTTGCAAAAGATGCGGGACTCTGGGGAAAATTGGGCAAATTTGGCCCATTTCCTGTGGATTTATATGCATTTTCATGTTTCCCCAATGACTTTTAAATTGGAAGTCACAAATAGACTTCACCTTAGGTCACCGATATAAAAATCATCGAAATAGCAGAATGGTAGGTGTTTGTAACCTGCTTAAATCCTGTGAGTATTCAACTGATCGGTCAAACAATGTGCTACGGCGGCACGACCTCACATTTTTTTTTGGAGGTGGGATCACTAGACTTGACTTAGTGACGTGACCTGAGGAGACCCGAGGTAAACAAATTAACAGGATTTTGCAATTGATAGGCAAGCAGTTGTATCAAAAATGGCGGCGCGAAATGGCGTCGTTTTCCGCTATTCCAAAACAAATCTAAGGGGGATGCATCCGCCCCCACTTGCGGATTCAGGGGCGGACATCAGGGGCAACCCTCCCCCCCCCCACACAAACACACAAGAATCTGGGGGGGTGGGGGCATGCAATACAAGTATTCCCTCCCCCCCCTCCTGCGCGTTCCCTGCACTGACCGTGCAAAACAATGATCTAAGGAGAAAAACTTCATGAAAACGGAAGTTTTTTCTTTTCTCAAGTGATTGAATTTGAAGTTTGTATATATCCCTTGCTTTCAATGATAGACAAAACAGCACACCTGATTCAATTCATGCAGCCCCGGGTGACACGCGCCCCGCTGGGAGGGGGGGGGAGAATTTTCCCCTCCCGTATGTTCTCAATACCTTTAAAACTGTGATAGATATCAACGTGAAACTTGCAGTACCTTATACTGCACCAATTATAAGTCTTCTCACTAAATTTTAATGAAATTTAGTAGTATTTTGGGAGATAATAACGTTTTAATGACGTCATGTCCTGCCATTTTTGGTGGAAAAACAATATATGTTGGGAAAATCGTAAAAATAGAGTTTCAAAGCAATTGCAAATAAAAAACATCAAAGAAAGGAAATTACATTTTCTTCCAAATTGCTGTCTCGGATTTGTGATTTTTTTGATTTTTTTTACCCCCCCGAATTTTTTTCCCTCGGACAAATGTTCACAAAATATTTTTTGTGGAATTCGAAAAGTGAA
>JAXIVJ010014845.1:0-33268 GCA_036785665.1 Chirona hameri
TAGAGCAATTATATTTGCTCGGTTGGTAGGAACTACCCAGCAAAGCAACAACTGACCTCCCTGAGCAAAATCTACGGATTATATTAACGTCATTAAAGGGTGGCATGGGCCTGGTCCCTCATTATGAGCTTATAATCCAATCCATTGAGTAGGCGGCGACCGAGCCGCCTGGCCCGGACCTTCAGTAATGACCTCACGTAATTGGGGGAGGGGTGTGTGACGGGGTGGCGTGAGATCTATCGTCCGCGCGATTCGGACGGTGGCGACGCACGGTCACGACCACGTGGACGCCCGTACTAATTGGTATCCATAGAAATTTATTCTTAGGTTAATTTTAACCAGTAAGATGAACCGGAACGTTATGCTACATGACCATGATTTTTATCTTCCAATTGGACAAACAACTATCTCATAATTTCGCGCTTGATAAGAAGAGACATTTGAACGCGAAAATCGTGAAACAACTTCCTCAACTCCCTTTCTTCTTTGGAAATGGTTGCTTTACTAAGTTTAGCTTGGAACTTAACCCGCGCACTGCAGGGGCTTTGCGCCGAACACGAACTGCAGGGGGGGTTGATTTCCGCCCCCCCCCCCCCTGAGATCTCGAAAACTACGCAACGTAGTGAGAAGCGGAAAAAGGCATGTGATAGCTTCATACATGTTCTATCGAAAGTATTTCAGTGTTTTTTAAAGTCAGGTCAAAATTGAGGTCACCAGAGGTCATCAAAGGTAAATTTTCCAGTATTTTCCTGTTTTAGGACATCGCTCCAGAAATTCACATATATCTCAGAAACAATGATAGTTAGAAACAAACGGAAAAAAGCAAACGCCAGCCAGTGAAATATAATCGCTGAGGTGTCCTCAGATTTGATCTCAGGTCAATATTTGAGGCTCCAGAGGTCAAAAAGAAAAAGAAAACGTTTTTTTGCTAAATAGCTTTTTGCTATTAACTTTTTACCTAATAAAGATAACGAAAAACTGTTTACGCCATTGTGTTTATCTTGTCAATGCGCTTTGAATGATATATATGGTGACCTTGTTAAGTCAACTTAACAATTTGACCTAAGGTCAAGGTCAAGTGGTGACCCAAGTAGGGCATGTTGCATATGTGAAGACGTGTCTCGACGAGACAAACACATTGATGTCTGTTTTACTTCTCTATCTTCATTATGTCGAGAGTTATTGACAAAAAAATGATGGTGACCTCGCATGACCTCAAATGACCCAATAGGGGTCACTGAACAAAACTTACACTTGGATCATCAATAATATCCTATAATAACATGATCCAGACGTAATTGGACTAGTACCATGCATATCCTTGAAATAGGAAGCATTTGTATATTTCCCCATTGACTTATTATGGGGAGGTTATGAAATTGACCTGACCTTAGGTCACCGATATCAAAATTCCGAGAAATACGAATTGTAAGTACTGATGCCCTCATGACATCCTGTAGGTTTCAACCTGATCGGTGAAAAACTCTGGCTTTCGCACAACTGCAAACATTTTTGGTGGTGGGGTCACTTGACCTGGTCTGGTGACCTGACCTGAGATGACCCGATCATATTTTTTTGTCTTCAAAGTGTGCGAAATTGATGTCCTAACATGTGTATCAAAACCCGGCGGCGCACAGCGCCGCCGTTTTTTCGCTATCTTTGAAAGTCCTGAGGGGGGGTGGCGGAAATCAACCCCCCTCCCTGCAGTGCGCGGGTTAACCCTCGCCCTAAGATATATTTTTTTACCTTCGCCCTAAGGGGGGGGGGGCTAAAAAGACCCCCCTCCATGTTAACTTCCAAACCAAACAAGATAGAGCAACACAGTAAGAATCAACATGTTGCCTGTCATGTTTGCAATCTAACAGTATGCAATTTTTAGGTTTCGGGTCAACGAGTAACCTTCCAGGTCAAGTGAATGACCTCGATCGACCACGTCCAAAACAGCGATTTTGCTGTCAGAAAACCTCAAAATTAGAAATTGATAAATGTAAAATAAAAAGTCATGTTCCTAAACCAGTTTTGTCTCAGAAATACAGAAAAGGTAACTATTAATTCGTATCTGGTCAAAAAAAGTCAAAAAGTTATTAAAAAAATGACGTCATAAGTTTCTTACACTTAGGGAGCCATCACTCAGTCACAAAAAAAGATATTGCTTTGAAATTTGGTTTATGTATTTTCCAAACTCAGTTCTCTCACGTGTATTCCGTTTTTTTAAACATATTTGACAAATTTGATTTTGTGGTGATTTAAAAAAATAGATCCTTTTAGGGGGTCAATTTTTTTTTCTCGAAAATCCGAGATCGTCATTTTCAAGAAAATGACATTTTATATCTTTGCTTAATTGCGTTTGCCATTTTTTTCAAAACTCTGTTTCTGCGATTTTTCAAACATTTATCGTTTTGCCATCAACATGACGTCATCAAAACATCATTATATCCCAAATTTCTCGACCAATATCAACCAAATTTTTACAGCATACGTATAATTGTTGTATACTCAGCTACTAAAATGTCAGCAAGATGCACCGCATTTGTAAAAAGTTCTACAAGAAAAACCTCAGGGGGGGGGGGGGGGGGGTCGTTTTAGGACCCCCTCCGTAGGGCGAGGGTTAAACCTCGGAACCTTGAATATAAAATTACTTTGAGCCGAAAAAATGCATTACACCGCCTTGAAAGCATTGAATCCCGTCATGATATGTCTCCTGTATTATATAATTCTGGCAGAGGCTAATTTCATCATCTTTTCTTGGTGGTGGGGTGCGCCGAGTTGGCGGGCTTTTCGGGGCCGGGGGACGCCTCGGGGGCGCTCCCCCGCCACTTCCGTGACGCGGCCGGCTGGCGAATTTCGTCCTCTTTTTCTGCGGGTTTCTTCCGGGTACGGGGCGCCGCCGAGCGTCTCCTTATGATCCGGCCAGCGGGCGGCCACGCCGTGCGAAGCACATCCTCTTGTTAAAGGGACACTCCCACCTTAATATTAGTTTTGAGTTGATATAGCCATCTTGTTGGATTTGCATTGAAATTAAGTAGGGTAGCAGTTAAACAACCACATAACTCTAATCAAAAAGAAATTCGATCTTGGTCTTGACAATTGCAACGAATAAACCTCACATGTATTTGAATAGGGGTCTAAAGCCGATGACGTCACCTCTCTTTACCAAATGGTGATGGTAGTCGCCTTGTTTTAAGGTTAGACTTGGAGATATTTGCGTGTTTCAAATGGTTTGGCAATTGGTTTGTTTTGTATTTAAAGCGCCAGAATTGTCTCGAAATAATTGTGCCATATTTTGGCAGCGTAAAGGATTTGTGTATAGCTCTCTAGAGCTCAATATGACGTCATCAACTCAAATATTAAAACTTATTTTTTTTTATTAAATTGAGCACTGTTTGCGAGAAGCAAATGTCATAATCGTGGTCCGCAGCAATTACTTCATATATTGCACCACAATCGGCGTACATTTGACAACTTTGGGAAGGTGGGAGTGTCTCTTTAATGGTGGCATTAAATGGAGCGGACGTGTACTTACAGCCATCCCACACCCGGCGCGCAGACAAAACAGGGGATGGCCCACAGTTTGTGCCGTCGCTGACCGCCGCCGCCGCCGTCTCACGCTCCCCGGCCGGACCACGGATACGCTCGTATCCAACCGTCCGCCGCTGCCAAATTTATATTTGTACAAAAAATGTAATGCATTACAACAACACTGGTTATAGTTTCTTCTTTTATGCATGTACAACAAAAAACGCTGGTAGATGTCCGATATTACATAAGATTAAAAGCGTTGTTCACTTCTCTGACATCTGCTGTTAAAGTTTCCCTGCCGGGAACACTCCACATTATACGCAGCATCGGAGGCATTCCCCGCTTGAATTGTGTTTGTATAAAAACAGCTGACTCAGTCCGGCTGTTTCCTTGTTTCGCTGGAACTGGCCGTCAGGTCCGCGGCCGAAACGCCGGGGATTCAAAGTTTGAGCCGAGTTCCACCACAATACACAAACACTCGGCGATGTCCGTTCTTTTGATCGTGACAACCGTTTACCACCAACACCCGGCACTATGAACACAGGAGAAGAGCTGTCCATGATTTACATTCTAGGAATGATTTGTTTGTTTTTCATATTCATTTATTGTTACTTAGTCCACCATTGCATGGTTAAGTTATTCTTATGAAACCATTATTTCGAGCACTATGAAATAATGATGCTGCGATCGCTGATGACCAAACCCGGAATTTTACTTATTGGGGTCCTGCAGTCCCATCGGTCGGCTTAGCATTGCCGATGCAGCAGCATAATCGGGTCCCTAATCTGTATAGTTATAAGCAAGCACACTGCTCTGCATGATGTTACAACACCAGACATACAATTTCCCTTGATTTGCTCGAAGAACTAAATAGATTGTTAGTCTGTTCCGCAGTGCTTTCATGCATGGGGGAGCAGTTTAATCCTGACAAATGACTGACGCGACGGACTACAGTAATGTTAAACATATACGCTATGCATTGTGGGGTGTGTCACGTCATGTGATTTGGCATGGTGATGATTTGAGAGAAAAAAAACGCAACTGCGGCAAGATTTTATTTCCATTGACATTCCGCTGCAGCGTGATCGCTGACGAGAAGCGATCCAGAAAATCAATCGGTCGATTTCTGATCGATTCCTATCCACTGTTACGGACACATAAACTAAGAAATAGCTTTTGCCTCTCGCCGTTTCAGTCAAAATAGAACAAACTTCGTATCGCCAGCTAAAACACCGTTTGGTTCCGCAGAGAGTCAATAACAGAGCATTTAATTTCCTTGGTTTAACGGACGGCTCAATTTTCAAACTTCAAAACAAATAAAGTTGGCCAAAAAATAACCAAAACATAACAACTGGAGAGTGCTCATTGCCCGTCAGCTTCAACTACATTTTGTCGTTGAACCATATTTTGAAAGCGAGTTATATTTGATTGTTTTGCTGGTTTAAGAGGTAGGCAATACTGACAAATGTCTCTTAGGGCAAACATCTCACGCCTGACACATGTATCTAACCGTTTTAAAAGCAGAAATAGGAAAAACCGAAGTACTGGTTCCATACTGACCTGTCACGTAAACTTTACTCTTATTTGTCAAGTGACATCATCTTGATTTTAGCGATGCACGTACATTAGTTTATTTGTATTTGGTGGCTGCTATTTCCAGTTTGAAGTCACTATTTCAGAGCTGACATGCAGTGTCATGATGGTTTGCAGCGCTCCGTGGCCGCTCCGTCTGCCGCCGGAGGGGGCGCGGCACAGCACAACGGCACTCTTAGAATCCACAGAGGCTGCTGCCGTCTGCCGCCGGAGGAGGCGCGGCGCAGTATAACCGCTCAGAATCCACAGCGGCCGACCAGCAGCAGCCGCCTCCGAGAACGCGCATAATTTATTCAAAGGCTTGTTGGCGCTGGATTGAGGCAGGTCAGTGGAGTGAATTATCTCGGCCAGTGTGCGCCGCCCACTAACCTCAGCAGGCGCCGTGTGTGGGTCGATCGCCACTCGGAACCGTAACGCAATATTGGCAGACAGCGGCACGGCCCGGCCACCGGCTTCACAGTCTGGCGATATAAGACTGAGTCACATCCCACCCCTGTGCGTCACACCCCTGTGTCCACCGGGCAGCCGGAAATACCGCACACGAGTACAGTGCGCTGCTTCCGGTATATGTTTGGCTTTGTTCTGCTATTTGTGACGTTTAAGGAATGGATTGTCGAACTAAGACTTCTGTACCAAAACTTGTTAAAACTTTTCAGAAACTTTTCAGAATCTTTCAGCGCAATAATCCTTCGTGAAAACAGCTATTATATCATTTTGGGCAATTTTATCTCTAAAAAAGGGCCAGGAAAAAAGAAAGACAAATGCCATCGCTTTAATAACTACAACATCTTGGTAGATTCCACTGTATAACATATATCAGGATCTAGGATCTTTGTGGATCCCTCGGCGTAAAATAAATGTAGATTTGGGATCTTTCTAGATCCCACACCTTTAACAGGAACTAGGATCTTTCTGGATCCTTCGGCTTAAAATGCATGTATATACCTACCTATATATTGGACCTTTGAAAGTCTCTCAGCTTCCTGGTTATCTGGGATCTCAGTGGATCTCTAATTTATAAGAGCCTGATATTTTGAAACATGCTGGGACTGACATACAAATGTGTGGTCTCTATGTTGTGTATGTAGTATGTACTATGTAGATAATTAGTACCTGCAAATTACCTTGTACCTATTAGCAAACATAGAGATTGTAATGAATTGTCCCATATGATACAATTAGCAAGAAGTAGGTACAACATTAACCCACCATTGACTGGGGGAGGCGTTTAACGCCCCCCCCCCCCTGATGAATTTTCGTAATAGCTCAAAAACAAATAGCGCTATCATCGTGAAACTTCGGTACCTTCTTATAAATAACGTTTATGTCTTCTGTGACAAAATAAAGAAATGTCGTCGATTTTTTTTCTCTCGAGTTATATCGAATTTAGTGACGTCACTACACACGAGTTTTACAACAACAAAAAATCAGCTAAACTTTGCGTGACTGTAGAAATGCTATATTTAAAGAAAAATGCAATCGAAAAACGCCAAAAGATAGCAAATTGCAAGGGCTACTAACTGACTATCTCGTAGTTTTGAAAATGTTGGATTTTGACCCCCCAAATAAAAAACAATGGTGGAAAATGCCCACATATCGAATTTTTCAAAGATATTCAAACAGCCGGAATATGTCAGAGAACCACATATTGTAAACTACCATACTAAATTTCAGATTGATATCTTTATTTTTGACTGACGTATGGCATATAAAGTATGGGTAACACATGACATCATATTTATAAAAAAAAGTTTTTGTTGCTTTTTTTACCAGATACAGACACATAAATTACACCACTGAATTTCCGAGACAAAACTGATCTAGAAACATGCCTTTGTTATTTAGATTTATCAATTTAAAATGTTGACCTTCGGTGACCTGAACTTGACCTGAACTTTATATTAACGCCACGTAAATGAAATCAGGTGGTACACTGACTATCACTATCGAATTCTCCGCGGAAAATAACTGATAAAACATGTATTGCATGAATTTCGTAGATATTTTAAGCATAGTGACCTTTTGTGACCTGACCTTGAGCTTGACCTTGGCCAACAATCTCACTTTAAGTCATGCGGGATGTGTATTATACCTTTGGCAGCATTTTGGGTGATCATGGTCGTAATCAACGGGAGTCCATGCAACGGGAGTGACGGAAGTCCATCAAGACCTCCCCTCCTCCCCAGCTCCTCCCACCGCTAACGGTGGGCACAGGTCACGAGGCGACAGAAGGGCGCGCAGTATGCGGGACAACGGCGGCTGTGACGGCGGCGGCGGCTGGGTCGCGCAGTTTAAGCGGGACAGCTGCTGGGTCGTGCAGTTTAAGCGGGACAGCGGCGGCTGTGACGGTGGCGCCGGCTGGGTCGCGCAGTTTAAGCGGTACAGCGCCGGCCGTGACGGTGGCGCCGGCTGGGTCGTGCAGTTTAAGCGGGACAGGGGCGGCTGTGACGGTGGCGCCGGCTGGGTCGCGCAGTTTAAGCGGGCCAGCGGCGGCTGTGACGGTGGCGCCGGCTGGGTCGTGCAGTTTAAGCGGGACAGCGGCGGCTGGGTCGTGCAGTTTAAGCGGGACAGCGGCGGCTGGGTCTTGCAGTTTAAGCGGGCTGCCGTCACTGCATGGTGGCCGACTGTCGCCTTCCTGGGACCGCCGGCGAACGAGCGAGCGATACCGGCGCCGCGGCCGTCACCGACCCGGACCGGAGCGGTCCGACGGCGGCTCGACACGCCACGGCACCCGGGCGGTCTGCTGAGACGGAGCCGTGACACGCCACTCACGGGGATGTCCCCATAAGGAGGACCCCGAGCGCCCATAAGGAGGACCCCGGGCGGTCTGCTGAGACGGAGCCGTGACACGCCACTCACGGGGATTTCCCCATAAGGAGGACTACGGGCGGTCTGCTGAGACGGAGCCGTGACACGCCACTCACGGAGATTTCCCCATAAGGAGGACTACGGGCGGTCTGCTGAGACGGAGCCGTGACACGCCACTCACAGGGATGTCCCCATAAGGAGGACCCTGGGCGGTCTGCTGAGACGGAGCCGTGACACGCCACTCACGGGGATGTCCCCATAAGGAGGACCCCGAGCGCCCATAAGGAGGACCCCGGGTGGTCTGCTGAGACGGAGCCGTGACACGCCACTCACGGGGATGTCCCCATAAGGAGGACCCCGAGCGCCCATAAGGAGGACCCCGGGCGGTCTGCTGAGACGGAGCCGTGACACGCCACTCACGGGGATGTCCCCATAAGGAGGACCCCGAGCGCCCATAAGGAGGACCCCGGGCGGTCTGCTGAGACGGAGCCGTGACACGCCACTCACGGGGATGTCCCCATAAGGAGGACCCCGAGCGGTCTGCTGAGACGGAGCCGTGACACGAATAGGCTGGTGGACCAGGCTGACTGACCAGAATATGCTGACAGACCAGGCTGACGGACCAGGCTGACGGACCAGGCTGACGGACCAGGATGACGGACCAGAATAGGCTGACGGACCAGGCTGACGGACCAGACTGACGGACCAGAATAGGCTGACGGACCAGGCTGACGGACCAGAATAGGCTGACGGACCAGGCTGACGAACCAGAATAGGCTGACGGACCAGACTGACGAACCAGAATAGGCTGACGGACCAGACTGACGGACCAGAATAGGCTGACAGACCAGGCTAATGGACCATAATAGGCTGACGGACCAGACTGACGGACCAGAATAGGCTGACGGACCAGACTGACGTACCAGAATAGGCTGACGGACCAGACTGACGGACCAGAATAGGCTGACAGACTAGACTGACGGACCAGAATAGGCTGACGGACCAGGCTGATGGACCATAATAGGCTGACGGACCAGACTGACGGACCAGACTGACGGACCAGAATAGACTGACGGACCAGGCTGATGGACCATAATAGGCTGACGGACCAGACTGACGGACCAGGCTGACGGACCAGAATAGGCTGACGGACCAGACTGACGGACCAGAATAGGCTGACAGACCAGACTGACGGACCAGAATAGGCTGACGGACCAGGCTGACGGACCAGAATAGGTTGACAGACCAGGCTGACGGACCAGACTGACGGACCAGAATAGGCTGACAGACCAGACTGACGGACCAGAATAGGCTGACGGACCAGACTGACGGACCAGAATAGGCTGACGGACTAGACTGACGGACCAGACTGACGGACCAGACTGCCGGACCAGACTGACGGACCAGACTGACGGACCAGACTGACGGACCAGAACAGGCTGACGGACCAGACTGACGGACCAGAATAGGCTGACGGACCAGACTGACGGACCAGAATAGGCTGACAGACCAGGCTGACGGACCAGAATAGGCTGACGGACCAAACTGACGGACCAGAATAGGCTGACGGACCAGATTGACGGACCAGACTGACGGACCAGACTGACGGACCAGACTGACGGACCAGACTGACGGACCAGACTGACGGACCAGACTGACGGACCAGACTGACGGACCAGACTGACGGACCAGACTGACGGACCAGAATAGGCTGACGGACCAGACTGACGGACCAGAATAGGCTGACGGACCAGGCTGATGGACCATAATAGGCTGACGGACCAGACTGACGGACCAGACTGACGGACCAGACTGACGGACCAGACTGACGGACCAGACTGACGGACCAGACTGACGGACCAGACTGACGGACCAGACTGACGGACCAGACTGACGGACCAGACTGACGGACCAGACTGACGGACCAGACTGACGGACCAGACTGACGGACCAGAATAGGCTGACGGACCAGACTGACGGACCAGAATAGGCTGACAGACCAGACTGACGGACCAGAATAGGCTGACGGACCAGACTGACGGACCAGAATAGGCTGACGGACCAGACTGACGGACCAGACTGACGGACCAGACTGACGGACCAGACTGACGGACCAGACTGGCGGACCAGACTGACGGATCAGACTGACGGATCAGACTGACGGACCAGACTGACGGACCAGACTGACGGGCCAGCATAGCGCCCGGTTGCCGCTGAGCCGGCAGCGAGATGAGAACTGCTCCGGCGGCCTGTGGACTGTCTTTACCTGCTCCGGAGGCCTGTGGACTATTGTTACCTGCTCCGGCGGCCTGTGGACTGTTGTTACGGGGGGCGGGGTGACGCTGACACCGCCGTCAGGATGATCCCAGCCGGCAGCCCCGAGATGGGACAGGAGGCTCCTCAGGGGTGACGTCACAGGAGTCTCAGGTGGCGGCCCTCTGAGATGGGACAGGAGGCTCCGGTGCTGCCCAGGTCCTCAGAATTGACGTGCGGAGGGGTATCGGGTCTGCCCGTGCGACCCAACATAAAGGCGAGATGATAATTTAAAATTCACGATAGGTTTGCCGATGTTACATCACATTCCTACTGTTCATTATCCATGTGAGAAAGAGTAAGGCACGGCTCAAACGATTCAAGTACGTTTCTTTAAACATTGAGATGTTACCTTATTTTGCTTATATAAAGCTTCACATTAATGATAACCGATTGGTTGCAGCGGCAAACTCTTTCGTAATGCCTTTTTAGTGATATTTTTAGGATATTTTAACAACGTGACCGCTTTCAGCAGAAAAGTTTGAGAGCATGTCCTTTGACTGGCGGCGAAAGCAACTTTTCACCGATCCTCGCATAGGAGTTCTATCGGTTGGACAAGTTAAATTCATTTGCTAGAGTTTGCCTCGTTAAATCTGGCCAGACTCTCAGCCTTCAATGGCTGCACATCAAATCCTCCACAGATTATAGCTGGAGCCCGGGTCTATTGGAAACCAAGCCCAGTCGGTGGCCCAAACTGTACCGGTTCGATGGTGAAGGTGCGTTTTTTTTTAAATCATGTACATCGGAAAACATAGATGCTGGAAAAATGATGCAATGTTTATTGAACTTAAACCGGCTTAACATTTCCATTAATAACAGCATCATACTAGCACAGAGACCCTATTTTCAAACAGAGACCCTATTTTCATGGGCAGTTTAAACTGGTTTAAAGCGGATAGCCAAACACGGATGAGTTGGTTTCAGGCCATGTAAGTGGGCATATCTCGCCAGCCTGCCAAGATGTTACGCCTCTTCTCATACACGATGATTGCCGGGGAGATATGCCCACTTACATGGCCGGAAACCAACTCATCCGTTTTAAGTATCCGTTTTAAATAAGTTTAACCCTCGCCCTACGGGGGGCTGACAGCCCCCCCCCCCTGAGGTTTTTCTTGAATAACTTTTGACACATGTAACGCATCTTGCTGAAATTTTCAGTAGCTGAGTTTACAACAATCATACGTATGCTGTAAAAATTTAATTGAAATTAGTCAAGAATTTTTGGACATCATGTTTTGATGACGTCATGTTGGTGGAAAAATGTTAAATATGTGACAAATCGTAGAAAACAGAGTTTTATAGCATATTGCAAACGCAATTCACCAAAGATAAAAAATATACTTTTTTAATAGAAATCTCGGATTTTCACAATTTTAGGTTTTTGACCCCTAAAATAAAAAAGAAGTTTTTAAAAAAAAAATCACCACAAAATCAAATATTTCAAAGATGTTCGAAACACCGGAATATATGTGAGAGAACTGAGTATAGAAGATACCAAAATCAAATTTCAAAGCAATATCTCTATTTTTGACTGAGTGATGGCCCTCTAAGTGTAAGAAACTCATGACGTCATTTCGTTCAAATAACTTTTTGACTTTTTTTACAACATACGAACAAATAATTACCTTTTCTGTATTTCTGAGACAAAAATGGTCTAGGAACATGCCTTTGTATTTACATTTATCAATTTCTAATTTTGAGGTTTCTGACGAGCAAAATCGCTGTTCTAGACGTGGTCGACCCGAGGTTATTCACTTGACCTGGAAGGTAACCCGTTTGTCCTGAAACCTGAAAATCGCATACTGTTAGATTCTGCTCATGGCTGGCAACATGCTGGTTCTTACCGCATTGCTCTACGTTGCTTGGTTCGGAAGTTAACAGGGGGCCTGTCAGCCCCCCCCCCCTAGGACGAAGGTGAAAAAATATCCCGTAGGGCGAGGGTTAAACTACCCATGGAAATAGGGTCAATGCCCCAGATTAGAATCGTTATCAGGATCAGCTAATAGTGGCTTAGTGTCCGGAATGCTTACAAATGGATTCGTTAGCAAACTATCCGTTTGTCGTGGCTGGCGAACTGTGGGCTGGCCCAGCACTGCGCCAGAGCTGCAGCAGCTGTCAGCAGCAGAGAGCTGAGACTGCCGACTGGCTGCGAGATCCATTGGTGGACTAAAGCGAGCTAACGTGGCAGACGAGGGATGGCCTGCACCACCCCCGCCCCGCCCCCGCCCCAGCGCCTCCGCAGCAGAGTGAGCTGGAATATGCCTCCCCGGGGACAGGCAGCCCGGGTTATTTGTTTACACACATTGTCTACGGAACAGCTGCACGGAAGAGCGGTCGGATGCGAACTACTCTTGCAAAATTCGCCAGCAAATTGATGAAGGACAATCAAATAACTTTTTGTGCATAGTTATTTTGGGAGTTTTTCATATATCAAGAGACAAAGGAAAGCGAGAGAGAGAGAGAGAGAGAGAGAGAGAGAGGAGAGAGAGAGAGAGAGAGAGAGAGAGAGAGAGAGAGAGAGAGAGAGAGAGAGAGAGAGAGAGAGAGAGAGAGAGAGAGAGAGAGAGGAGAGAGAGAGAGAGAGAGAGAGAGAGAGAGAGAGAGAGAGAGAGAGAGAGAGAGAGAGAGAGAGAGAGAGAGAGAGAGAGAGAGAGAGAGAGAGAGAGAGAGAGAGAGAGAGAGAGAGAGAGAGAGAGAGAGAAGAGAGAGAGAGAGAGAGAGAGAGAGAGAGAGAGAGAGAAGAGAGGGAGAGAGAGAGAGAGAGGAGAGAGAGAGAAGAGGAGGAGGAAGAGTGGCAGCGGGATGGCGGCGACCGGCCTTCGCTCTGCGCCGGTCCGGCTGCTGCTGCTGCCATCTGTCGGGGGGCTGGTGGAGCTGCTCGTTGCCGGCGGCGCCGCGGCTCCTGGGCCGCCGTCTCCGGATCTGGCGGCCGTGACCGGCGCGGGCCTGCCGGCGGCCGGCGAGTCTCCGTTGAGCTTCATCGGTTCTCGTCGGCTGCCGGTGGATAGTGCGTCTCGGGTGCGGCCGCCGGTGCCCGTGCGGTAGACTCGGCCATGTTTTCGGGCCATCCTCGTGTGTGCAGTGTGTTGTCACGGGGTCCTGCGTGTCCGTGTGCCTGCGGCGGTGCCTTCCGTGTGGCGTCCGACGCGCGTTCGGACTTGATGGACCGAGGCCGTGGTGGCGGACTTTGTGTCGGCGGGTGTGCTGGCGCCTGGACGGCCGCGCGCCTGCTACCCCCTGTTCGCGGTAGCGAAGACGGCAACGGTGGCGCGTTTGGTATACAACCTGTCGTCATTAACTCCGTATATGTCGCGTCGTCCGTGTGCGCTGCCGTCAGTAGAGAGAGCCCTTCAGGCGTCTGCTGACGGGTATCGCTTTGCTATTAAGCTTGACCTGCGGGACGGCTTCTACCACATCCCTTTGGCTCCATCGACCCAGGAGCATTTTGGAGTTTTGTATTGTGGGAAAACGTATTTATTTTGTAAACTTCCTATGGGGTTAAGTACAGCTCCAAGTGAAATGCAATGGTTTTCGTGTGCCACGGTACAGGTTATTCGCGCTCGTTTTCCTGGTGTTGTTGGTCTGGCGTACTTGGATGACTTTTTGTTTCTGTCTCGTACCGCCGCGGAGCTGTCAGGAATTGTTGATTTTCTAAAAAGCATAGGTTTTCAGCTTAATTTTGCCAAGTCAGTGTTGCACCCTGTCTCTAGGCTAGTGTACTTAGGCGTAGACATAGATTTAAATGCCCGCTGTACACGTGTCTCGCCTGATACGTTACGTCACTTACGCGTCGCGCTGTCTGTTTGCAATGCGACGTGGCCGGCTCTGTGGCGTCAGCGCCTGGCAGGTTATCTGAATTTCGTAAGACCGTGCCTTAAATTGCCATTAGAGTTGGTGCATGCTGTGTTGGACGGAGACTGGGCCAGTTGCGTGGCCGCACTGCCGTTTATTGTCTGTACCGACACACTCACTGCGGACGATCTGGTTAACTGTCGTGCAGTTCATGAACGGGCTGTTTTTGTCGACGCGACGCCCGATTGCATCGGCATTGTTCAGCAGGGTTGTGCGCCTGTCTCCGTTGCGTTACCTGTAACTTTGCCGATATATTTAGCGGAGTATTTGGCGGCGCTGACGGCTGTGTTGTCGCGTGACATGTCGCAAACTGTGTTATATTCCGATAATTTAGGAGTGGTATTTAATTTACACAAAGGTCGCTGTCCGCGCAAATGGCTTAGCATTTTACTTTCTGTATTTAAGTTCCGCTCATTTTCTGTTCGCTTTGTTTCCACTAGCGTGAACCCCGCCGACGCGGCGTCCCGCAATTTCCCGCCAACTGTCGGCCAATAGCGGACCGGGGGTGTGCGGTGGCGCGTGCAGTGTGTACCAAGGGCCTGCTGACAGGTCAGATGGGGTTATGGGTGACCAATGAGCGGCGAGCTGTGGCGGTGTGCCACCAGATGTGTCAGCGGTGTCTCGCTATCCGGGGCAGTCTCGACTCTGTCCCTGTTGAGAATAGACGTACGAGAGGAGGTGTGGTGACTTAAGTGGCTGCCGCGGCCCCGGACTCCTGCAGCACGGACTACCGGCGGTGCGCCAATCGGCCATGGCGTCACCCACCCGCCGTTTACGCTCCAGCATTCGAGACTCGGACCGAACCGGGGGCGAGATCGACGACATCGTCGAGGCTGTCATCGTCCGTCTGACCGCCGCCGGCCTGGTGACGGGCGGGGGCTGTCGATGGCAGCGTCGGCGATGCGGTGAAGGTGGAGGACGCGTTCGATGACGCACAGGCCGGGCCGACCGCCTCCCAGCGGCGGCTTTGGTTAGCCGACCTGCGAGAGCAGCTTGCCGGCTCATCGAACTACGGCACCAGAGAGAGAGAAGAAGTTCGTGGCCTGCTAATGATCAGTGACGGCGCTGGCCCTCCCGCGGACCAGCGTGGCTGGTACTGGGGTCGAGTGCGCCTGTTTCTGATCGTGGCGCACCACGGCTGGGCGGCCGCCGTCAGCGACGCAAGGACGGCGGACATGGATCGGCTCGGCATCCAACTCAGCCCGGCGGCCGCCCAGCCGGCCGCCGCCAGACCCCGCCCGGCCGCCGTGCCTCCCGCCCAGTGGCGGGGGCGGCCCTCCCGGCCGTCTGGCTTGCGCCCGCCGCCCAGGGACGCTGCGTCGGCGGCCGCGCCGCGCCGCGCGAATTAGGGCGGCTCTGCGGGCGGCATGGGGGGCTACGGTCTCGGTGCCCCACTCCGGCCCCTCGCTGCCCGCGGGCCCTCCGGCGCTGTTCTCGGCCGGGGGGAGCGCCCCGGCCTCCGAGCCGGGGCGGGGGGCGCCGCCGCTGGTCGGCGCGGGCCCTGCTGCGCCGGTGCGTGGCGCGAGCGGCGTCCCCGGGCCCCCGGTGTTCGTTTCAGCCGGGGAGGGGGAGAGGGGAGTTATTCGCGCTCGTTTTCCTGGTGTTGTTGGTCTGGCGTACTTGGATGACTTTTTGGCAGCGGGATGGCGGCGACCGGCCTTCGCTCTGCGCCGGTCCGGCTGCTGCTGCTGCCATCTGTCGGGGGCTGGTGGAGCTGCTCGTTGCCGGCGGCGCCGCGGCTCCTGGGCCGCCGTCTCCGGATCTGGCGGCCGTTGACGGCGCGGGCCTGCCGGCGGCCGGCGAGTCTCCGTTGAGCTTCATCGGTTCTCGTCGGCTGCCGGTGGATAGTGCGTCTCGGGTGCGGCCGCCGGTGCCCGTGCGGGTAGACTCGGCCATGTTTTCGGGCCATCCTCGTGTGTGCAGTGTGTTGTCACGGGGTCTGCGTGTCCGTGTGCCTGCGGCGGTGCCTTCCGTGTGGCGTCCGACGCCGCGTTCGGACTTGATGACCGAGGCCGTGGCGGACTTTGTGTCGGCGGGTGTGCTGGCGCCTGGACGGCCGCGCGCCTGTTACCCCCTGTTCGCGGTAGCGAAGACGGCAACGGTGGCGCGTTTGGTATACAACCTGTCGTCATTAACTCCGTATATGTCGCGTCGTCCGTGTGCGCTGCCGTCAGTAGAGAGAGCCCTTCAGGCGTCTGCTGACGGGTATCGCTTTGCTATTAAGCTTGACCTGCGGGACGGCTTCTACCACATCCCTTTGGCTCCATCGACCCAGGAGCATTTTGGAGTTTTGTATTGTGGGAAAACGTATTTATTTTGTAAACTTCCTATGGGGTTAAGTACAGCTCCAAGTGAAATGCAATGGTTTTCGTGTGCCACGGTACAGGTTATTCGCGCTCGTTTTCCTGGTGTTGTTGGTCTGGCGTACTTGGATGACTTTTTGTTTCTGTCTCGTACCGCCGCGGAGCTGTCAGGAATTGTTGATTTTCTAAAAAGCATAGGTTTTCAGCTAAAAATTAAAAAATCTCCTCTCCTGTGCGCCTGTCTCCGTTGCGTTACCTGTAACTTTGCCGATATATTTAGCGGAGTATTTGGCGGCGCTGACGGCTGTGTTGTCGCGTGACATGTCGCAAACTGTGTTATATTCCGATAATTTAGGAGTGGTATTTAATTTACACAAAGGTCGCTGTCCGCGCAAATGGCTTAGCATTTTACTTTCTGTATTTAAGTTCCGCTCATTTTCTGTTCGCTTTGTTTCCACTAGCGTGAACCCCGCCGACGCGGCGTCCCGCAATTTCCCGCCAACTGTCGGCCAATAGCGGACCGGGGGTGTGCGGTGGCGCGTGCAGTGTGTACCAAGGGCCTGCTGACAGGTCAGATGGGGTTATGGGTGACCAATGAGCGGCGAGCTGTGGCGGTGTGCCACCAGATGTGTCAGCGGTGTCTCGCTATCCGGCGCAGTCTCGACTCTGTCCCTGTTGAGAATAGACGGAAGTTGTAAACCCCATAGGAAGTTTACAAAATAAATACGTTTTCCCACAATACAAAACTCCAAAATGCTCCTGGGTCGATGGAGCCAAAGGGATGGGGTAGAAGCCGTCCCGCAGGTCAAGCTTAATAGCAAAGCGATACCCGTCAGCAGACGCCTGAAGGGCTCTCTCTACTGACGGCAGCGCACACGGACGACGCGACATATACGGAGTTAATGACGACAGGTTGTATACCAAACGCGCCACCGTTGCCGTCTTCGCTACCGCGAACAGGGGGTAGCAGGCGCGCGGCCGTCCAGGCGCCAGCACACCCGCCGACACAAAGTCCGCCACGGCCTCGGTCATCAAGTCCGAACGCGGCGTCGGACGCCACACGGAAGGCACCGCCGCAGGCACACGGACACGCAGACCCCGTGACAACACACTGCACACACGAGGATGGCCCGAAAACATGGCCGAGTCTACCCGCACGGGCACCGGCGGCCGCACCCGAGACGCACTATCCACCGGCAGCCGACGAGAACCGATGAAGCTCAACGGAGACTCGCCGGCCGCCGGCAGGCCCGCGCCGTCAACGGCCGCCAGATCCGGAGACGGCGGCCCAGGAGCCGCGGCGCCGCCGGCAACGAGCAGCTCCACCAGCCCCCGACAGATGGCAGCAGCAGCAGCCGGACCGGCGCAGAGCGAGGGCCGGTCGCCGCCATCCCGCTGCCACTCTTCCTCCTCCTCTTCCTCTTCCTTCTCTTCCTCCCCCTCCCCGGCTGAAACGAACACCGGGGGCCCGGGGACGCCGCTCGCGCCACGCACCGGCGCAGCAGGGCCCGCGCCGACCAGCGGCGGCGCCCCCCGCCCCGGCTCGGAGGCCGGGGCGCTCCCCCCGGCCGAGAACAGCGCCGGAGGGCCCGCGGGCGGCGAGGGGCCGGAGTGGGGCACCGAGACCGTAGCCCCCCATGCCGCCCGCAGAGCCGCCCTAATTCGCGCGGCGCGGCGCGGCCGCCGACGCAGCGTCCCTGGGCGGCGGGCGCAAGCCAGACGGCCGGGAGGGCCGCCCCCGCCACTGGGCGGGAGGCACGGCGGCCGGGCGGGGTCTGGCGGCGGCCGGCTGGGCGGCCGCCGGGCTGAGTTGGATGCCGAGCCGATCCATGTCCGCCGTCCTTGCGTCGCTGACGGCGGCCGCCCAGCCGTGGTGCGCCACGATCAGAAACAGGCGCACTCGACCCCAGTACCAGCCACGCTGGTCCGCGGGAGGGCCAGCGCCGTCACTGATCATTAGCAGGCCACGAACTTCTTCTCTCTCTCTCTGGTGCCGTAGTTCGATGAGCCGGCAAGCTGCTCTCGCAGGTCGGCTAACCAAAGCCGCCGATGGGAGGCGGTCGGCCCGGCCTGTGCGTCATCGAACGCGTCCTCTACCTTCACCGCATCGCCGACGCTGCCATCGACAGCCCCGCCCGTCACCAGGCCGGCGGCGGTCAGACGGACGATGACAGCCTCGACGATGTCGTCGATCTCGCCCCCGGTTCGGTCCGAGTCTCGAATGCTGGAGCGTAAACGGCGGGTGGGTGACGCCATGGCCGATTGGCGCACCGCCGGTAGTCCGTGCTGCAGGAGTCCGGGGCCGCGGCAGCCACTTAAGTCACCACACCTCCTCTCGTACGTCTATTCTCAACAGGGACAGAGTCGAGACTGCGCCGGATAGCGAGACACCGCTGACACATCTGGTGGCACACCGCCACAGCTCGCCGCTCATTGGTCACCCATAACCCCATCTGACCTGTCAGCAGGCCCTTGGTACACACTGCACGCGCCACCGCACACCCCCGGTCCGCTATTGGCCGACAGTTGGCGGGAAATTGCGGGACGCCGCGTCGGCGGGGTTCACGCTAGTGGAAACAAAGCGAACAGAAAATGAGCGGAACTTAAATACAGAAAGTAAAATGCTAAGGTCTCGACTCTGTCCCTGTTGAGAATAGACGTCTGCGCCTATTACGTCGTCGTACTCCCGTACGAGAGGAGGTACGAGAGGAGGTGTGGTGACTTAAGTGGCTGCCGCGGCCCCGGACTCCTGCAGCACGGACTACCGGCGGTGCGCCAATCGGCCATGGCGTCACCCACCCGCCGTTTACGCTCCAGCATTCGAGACTCGGACCGAACCGGGGGCGAGATCGACGACATCGTCGAGGCTGTCATCGTCCGTCTGACCGCCGCCGGCCTGGTGACGGGCGGGGCTGTCGATGGCAGCGTCGGCGATGCGGTGAAGGTGGAGGACGCGTTCGATGACGCACAGGCCGGGCCAACCGCCTCCCAGCGGCGGCTTTGGTTAGCCGACCTGCGAGAGCAGCTTGCCGGCTCATCGAACTACGGCACCAGAGAGAGAGAAGAAGTTCGTGGCCTGCTAATGATCAGTGACGGCGCTGGCCCTCCCGCGGACCAGCGTGGCTGGTACTGGGGTCGAGTGCGCCTGTTTCTGATCGTGGCGCACCACGGCTGGGCGGCCGCCGTCAGCGACGCAAGGACGGCGGACATGGATCGGCTCGGCATCCAACTCAGCCCGGCGGCCGCCCAGCCGGCCGCCGCCAGACCCCGCCCGGCCGCCGTGCCTCCCGCCCAGTGGCGGGGGCGGCCCTCCCGGCCGTCTGGCTTGCGCCCGCCGCCCAGGGACGCTGCGTCGGCGGCCGCGCCGCGCCGCGCGAATTAGGGCGGCTCTGCGGGCGGCATGGGGGGCTACGGTCTCGGTGCCCCACTCCGGCCCCTCGCCGCCCGCGGGCCCTCCGGCGCTGTTCTCGGCCGGGGGGAGCGCCCCGGCCTCCGAGCCGGGGCGGGGGGCGCCGCCGCTGGTCGGCGCGGGCCCTGCTGCGCCGGTGCGTGGCGCGAGCGGCGTCCCCGGGCCCCCGGTGTTCGTTTCAGCCGGGGAGGGGGAGGAAGAGAAGGAAGAGGAAGAGGAGGAGGAAGAGTGGCAGCGGGATGGCGGCGACCGGCCTTCGCTCTGCGCCGGTCCGGCTGCTGCTGCTGCCATCTGTCGGGGGCTGGTGGAGCTGCTCGTTGCCGGCGGCGCCGCGGCTCCTGGGCCGCCGTCTCCGGATCTGGCGGCCGTTGACGGCGCGGGCCTGCCGGCGG
The DNA here is from genome assembly GCA_036785665.1 of Chirona hameri. NCBI lineage: Eukaryota > Metazoa > Arthropoda > Thecostraca > Balanomorpha > Balanidae > Chirona > Chirona hameri. The sequence continues at coordinate 20,190 of JAXIVJ010014845.1, forward strand.
CCGGCGAGTCTCCGTTGAGCTTCATCGGTTCTCGTCGGCTGCCGGTGGATAGTGCGTCTCGGGTGCGGCCGCCGGTGCCCGTGCGGGTAGACTCGGCCATGTTTTCGGGCCATCCTCGTGTGTGCAGTGTGTTGTCACGGGGTCTGCGTGTCCGTGTGCCTGCGGCGGTGCCTTCCGTGTGGCGTCCGACGCCGCGTTCGGACTTGATGACCGAGGCCGTGGCGGACTTTGTGTCGGCGGGTGTGCTGGCGCCTGGACGGCCGCGCGCCTGCTACCCCCTGTTCGCGGTAGCGAAGACGGCAACGGTGGCGCGTTTGGTATACAACCTGTCGTCATTAACTCCGTATATGTCGCGTCGTCCCGGTGTGCGCTGCCGTCAGTAGAGAGAGCCCTTCAGGCGTCTGCTGACGGGTATCGCTTTGCTATTAAGCTTGACCTGCGGGACGGCTTCTACCACATCCCTTTGGCTCCATCGACCCAGGAGCATTTTGGAGTTTTGTATTGTGGGAATCGTTTTTGACCTCCTTTTTTTTCACCTCCTCTCGTACGTCTATTCTCAACAGGGACAGAGTCGAGACTGCCCGGATAGCGAGACACCGCTGACACATCTGGTGGCACACCGCCACAGCTCGCCGCTCATTGGTCACCCATAACCCCATCTGACCTGTCAGCAGGCCCTTGGTACACACTGCACGCGCCACCGCACACCCCCCGGTCCGCTATTGGCCGACAGTTGGCGGGAAATTGCGGGACGAGCCGCGTCGGCGGGGTTCACGCTAGTGGAAACAAAGCGAACAGAAAATGAGCGGAACTTAATACAGAAAGTAAAATGCTAAGCCATTTGCGCGGACAGCGACCTTTGTGGTAAATTAAATACCACTCCTAAATTATCGGAATATAACACAGTTTGCGACATGTCACGCGACAACACAGCCGTCAGCGCCGCCAAATACTCCGCTAAATATATCGGCAAAGTTACAGGTAACGCAACGGAGACAGGCGCACAACCCTGCTGAACAATGCCGATGCAATCGGGCGTCGCGTCGACAAAAACAGCCCGTTCATGAACTGCACGACAGTTTACCAGATCGTCCGCAGTGAGTGTGTCGGTACAGACAATAAACGGCAGTGCGGCCACGCAACTGGCCCAGTCTCCGTCCAACACAGCATGCACCAACTCTAATGGCAATTTAAGGCACGGTCTTACGAAATTCAGATTAACCTGCCAGGCGCTGACGCCACAGAGCCGGCCACGTCGCATTGCAAACAGACAGCGCGACGCGTAAGTGACGTAACGTATCAGGCGAGACACGTGTACAGCGGGCATTTAAATCTATGTCTACGCCTAAGTACACTAGCCTAGAGACAGGGTGCAACACTGACTTGGCAAAATTAAGCTGAAAACCTATGCTTTTTAGAAAATCAACAATTTCCTGACAGCTCCGCGGCGGTACGAGACAGAAACAAAAAGTCATCCAAGTACGCCAGACCAACAACACCAGGAAAACGAGCGCGAATAACCTGTACCGTGGCACACGAAAACCATTGCATTTCACTTGGAGCTGTACTTAACCCCATAGGAAGTTTACAAAATAAATACGTTTTCCCACAATACAAAACTCCAAAATGCTCCTGGGTCGATGGAGCCAAAGGGATGTGGTAGAAGCCGTCCCGCAGGTCAAGCTTAATAGCAAAGCGATACCCGTCAGCAGACGCCTGAAGGGCTCTCTCTACTGACGGCAGCGCACACGGACGACGCGACATATACGGAGTTAATGACGACAGGTTGTATACCAAACGCGCCACCGTTGCCGTCTTCGCTACCGCGAACAGGGGGTAGCAGGCGCGCGGCCGTCCAGGCGCCAGCACACCCGCCGACACAAAGTCCGCCACGGCCTCGGTCATCAAGTCCGAACGCGGCGTCGGACGCCACACGGAAGGCACCGCCGCAGGCACACGGACACGCAGACCTCGTGACAACACACTGCACACACGAGGATGGCCCGAAAACATGGCCGAGTCTACCCGCACGGGCACCGGCGGCCGCACCCGAGACGCACTATCCACCGGCAGCCGACGAGAACCGATGAAGCTCAACGGAGACTCGCCGGCCGCCGGCAGGCCCGCGCCGTCAACGGCCGCCAGATCCGGAGACGGCGGCCCAGGAGCCGCGGCGCCGCCGGCAACGAGCAGCTCCACCAGCCCCCGACAGATGGCAGCAGCAGCAGCCGGACCGGCGCAGAGCGAAGGCCGGTCGCCGCCATCCCGCTGCCACTCTTCCTCCTCCTCTTCCTCTTCCTTCTCTTCCTCCCCCTCCCCGGCTGAAACGAACACCGGGGGCCCGGGGACGCCGCTCGCGCCACGCACCGGCGCAGCAGGGCCCGCGCCGACCAGCGGCGGCGCCCCCCGCCCCGGCTCGGAGGCCGGGGCGCTCCCCCCGGCCGAGAACAGCGCCGGAGGGCCCGCGGGCGGCGAGGGGCCGGAGTGGGGCACCCAGACCGTAGCCCCCCATGCCGCCCGCAGAGCCGCCCTAATTCGCGCGGCGCGGCGCGGCCGCCGACGCAGCGTCCCTGGGCGGCGGGCGCAAGCCAGACGGCCGGGAGGGCCGCCCCCGCCACTGGGCGGGAGGCACGGCGGCCGGGCGGGGTCTGGCGGCGGCCGGCTGGGCGGCCGCCGGGCTGAGTTGGATGCCGAGCCGATCCATGTCCGCCGTCCTTGCGTCGCTGACGGCGGCCGCCCAGCCGTGGTGCGCCACGATCAGAAACAGGCGCACTCGACCCCAGTACCAGCCACGCTGGTCCGCGGGAGGGCCAGCGCCGTCACTGATCATTAGCAGGCCACGAACTTCTTCTCTCTCTCTGGTGCCGTAGTTCGATGAGCCGGCAAGCTGCTCTCGCAGGTCGGCTAACCAAAGCCGCCGCTGGGAGGCGGTCGGCCCGGCCTGTGCGTCATCGAACGCGTCCTCCACCTTCACCGCATCGCCGACGCTGCCATCGACAGCCCCGCCCGTCACCAGGCCGGCGGCGGTCAGACGGACGATGACAGCCTCGACGATGTCGTCGATCTCGCCCCCGGTTCGGTCCGAGTCTCGAATGCTGGAGCGTAAACGGCGGGTGGGTGACGCCATGGCCGATTGGCGCACCGCCGGTAGTCCGTGCTGCAGGAGTCCGGGGCCGCGGCAGCCACTTAAGTCACCACACCTCCTCTCGTACCTCCTCTCGTACGGGAGTACGACGACGTAATAGGCGCAGACGTCTATTCTCAACAGGGACAGAGTCGAGACCTTAGCATTTTACTTTCTGTATTTAAGTTCCGCTCATTTTCTGTTCGCTTTGTTTCCACTAGCGTGAACCCCGCCGACGCGGCGTCCCGCAATTTCCCGCCAACTGTCGGCCAATAGCGGACCGGGGGTGTGCGGTGGCGCGTGCAGTGTGTACCAAGGGCCTGCTGACAGGTCAGATGGGGTTATGGGTGACCAATGAGCGGCGAGCTGTGGCGGTGTGCCACCAGATGTGTCAGCGGTGTCTCGCTATCCGGCGCAGTCTCGACTCTGTCCCTGTTGAGAATAGACGTACGAGAGGAGGTGTGGTGACTTAAGTGGCTGCCGCGGCCCCGGACTCCTGCAGCACGGACTACCGGCGGTGCGCCAATCGGCCATGGCGTCACCCACCCGCCGTTTACGCTCCAGCATTCGAGACTCGGACCGAACCGGGGGCGAGATCGACGACATCGTCGAGGCTGTCATCGTCCGTCTGACCGCCGCCGGCCTGGTGACGGGCGGGGCTGTCGATGGCAGCGTCGGCGATGCGGTGAAGGTAGAGGACGCGTTCGATGACGCACAGGCCGGGCCGACCGCCTCCCATCGGCGGCTTTGGTTAGCCGACCTGCGAGAGCAGCTTGCCGGCTCATCGAACTACGGCACCAGAGAGAGAGAAGAAGTTCGTGGCCTGCTAATGATCAGTGACGGCGCTGGCCCTCCCGCGGACCAGCGTGGCTGGTACTGGGGTCGAGTGCGCCTGTTTCTGATCGTGGCGCACCACGGCTGGGCGGCCGCCGTCAGCGACGCAAGGACGGCGGACATGGATCGGCTCGGCATCCAACTCAGCCCGGCGGCCGCCCAGCCGGCCGCCGCCAGACCCCGCCCGGCCGCCGTGCCTCCCGCCCAGTGGCGGGGGCGGCCCTCCCGGCCGTCTGGCTTGCGCCCGCCGCCCAGGGACGCTGCGTCGGCGGCCGCGCCGCGCCGCGCGAATTAGGGCGGCTCTGCGGGCGGCATGGGGGGCTACGGTCTCGGTGCCCCACTCCGGCCCCTCGCCGCCCGCGGGCCCTCCGGCGCTGTTCTCGGCCGGGGGGAGCGCCCCGGCCTCCGAGCCGGGGCGGGGGGCGCCGCCGCTGGTCGGCGCGGGCCCTGCTGCGCCGGTGCGTGGCGCGAGCGGCGTCCCCGGGCCCCCGGTGTTCGTTTCAGCCGGGGAGGGGGAGGAAGAGAAGGAAGAGGAAGAGGAGGAGGAAGAGTGGCAGCGGGATGGCGGCGACCGGCCCTCGCTCTGCGCCGGTCCGGCTGCTGCTGCTGCCATCTGTCGGGGGCTGGTGGAGCTGCTCGTTGCCGGCGGCGCCGCGGCTCCTGGGCCGCCGTCTCCGGATCTGGCGGCCGTTGACGGCGCGGGCCTGCCGGCGGCCGGCGAGTCTCCGTTGAGCTTCATCGGTTCTCGTCGGCTGCCGGTGGATAGTGCGTCTCGGGTGCGGCCGCCGGTGCCCGTGCGGGTAGACTCGGCCATGTTTTCGGGCCATCCTCGTGTGTGCAGTGTGTTGTCACGGGGTCTGCGTGTCCGTGTGCCTGCGGCGGTGCCTTCCGTGTGGCGTCCGACGCCGCGTTCGGACTTGATGACCGAGGCCGTGGCGGACTTTGTGTCGGCGGGTGTGCTGGCGCCTGGACGGCCGCGCGCCTGCTACCCCCTGTTCGCGGTAGCGAAGACGGCAACGGTGGCGCGTTTGGTATACAACCTGTCGTCATTAACTCCGTATATGTCGCGTCGTCCGTGTGCGCTGCCGTCAGTAGAGAGAGCCCTTCAGGCGTCTGCTGACGGGTATCGCTTTGCTATTAAGCTTGACCTGCGGGACGGCTTCTACCCCATCCCTTTGGCTCCATCGACCCAGGAGCATTTTGGAGTTTTGTATTGTGGGAAAACGTATTTATTTTGTAAACTTCCTATGGGGTTTACAACTTCCGTCTATTCTCAACAGGGACAGAGTCGAGACTGCGCCGGATAGCGAGACACCGCTGACACATCTGGTGGCACACCGCCACAGCTCGCCGCTCATTGGTCACCCATAACCCCATCTGACCTGTCAGCAGGCCCTTGGTACACACTGCACGCGCCACCGCACACCCCCGGTCCGCTATTGGCCGACAGTTGGCGGGAAATTGCGGGACGCCGCGTCGGCGGGGTTCACGCTAGTGGAAACAAAGCGAACAGAAAATGAGCGGAACTTAAATACAGAAAGTAAAATGCTAAGCCATTTGCGCGGACAGCGACCTTTGTGTAAATTGAATACCACTCCTAAATTATCGGAATATAACACAGTTTGCGACATGTCACGCGACAACACAGCCGTCAGCGCCGCCAAATACTCCGCTAAATATATCGGCAAAGTTACAGGTAACGCAACGGAGACAGGCGCACAGGAGAGGAGATTTTTTAATTTTTAGCTGAAAACCTATGCTTTTTAGAAAATCAACAATTCCTGACAGCTCCGCGGCGGTACGAGACAGAAACAAAAAGTCATCCAAGTACGCCAGACCAACAACACCAGGAAAACGAGCGCGAATAACCTGTACCGTGGCACACGAAAACCATTGCATTTCACTTGGAGCTGTACTTAACCCCATAGGAAGTTTACAAAATAAATACGTTTTCCCACAATACAAAACTCCAAAATGCTCCTGGGTCGATGGAGCCAAAGGGATGTGGTAGAAGCCGTCCCGCAGGTCAAGCTTAATAGCAAAGCGATACCCGTCAGCAGACGCCTGAAGGGCTCTCTCTACTGACGGCAGCGCACACGGACGACGCGACATATACGGAGTTAATGACGACAGGTTGTATACCAAACGCGCCACCGTTGCCGTCTTCGCTACCGCGAACAGGGGGTAACAGGCGCGCGGCCGTCCAGGCGCCAGCACACCCGCCGACACAAAGTCCGCCACGGCCTCGGTCATCAAGTCCGAACGCGGCGTCGGACGCCACACGGAAGGCACCGCCGCAGGCACACGGACACGCAGACCCCGTGACAACACACTGCACACACGAGGATGGCCCGAAAACATGGCCGAGTCTACCCGCACGGGCACCGGCGGCCGCACCCGAGACGCACTATCCACCGGCAGCCGACGAGAACCGATGAAGCTCAACGGAGACTCGCCGGCCGCCGGCAGGCCCGCGCCGTCAACGGCCGCCAGATCCGGAGACGGCGGCCCAGGAGCCGCGGCGCCGCCGGCAACGAGCAGCTCCACCAGCCCCCGACAGATGGCAGCAGCAGCAGCCGGACCGGCGCAGAGCGAAGGCCGGTCGCCGCCATCCCGCTGCCAAAAAGTCATCCAAGTACGCCAGACCAACAACACCAGGAAAACGAGCGCGAATAACTCCCCTCTCCCCCTCCCCGGCTGAAACGAACACCGGGGGCCCGGGGACGCCGCTCGCGCCACGCACCGGCGCAGCAGGGCCCGCGCCGACCAGCGGCGGCGCCCCCCGCCCCGGCTCGGAGGCCGGGGCGCTCCCCCCGGCCGAGAACAGCGCCGGAGGGCCCGCGGGCAGCGAGGGGCCGGAGTGGGGCACCGAGACCGTAGCCCCCCATGCCGCCCGCAGAGCCGCCCTAATTCGCGCGGCGCGGCGCGGCCGCCGACGCAGCGTCCCTGGGCGGCGGGCGCAAGCCAGACGGCCGGGAGGGCCGCCCCCGCCACTGGGCGGGAGGCACGGCGGCCGGGCGGGGTCTGGCGGCGGCCGGCTGGGCGGCCGCCGGGCTGAGTTGGATGCCGAGCCGATCCATGTCCGCCGTCCTTGCGTCGCTGACGGCGGCCGCCCAGCCGTGGTGCGCCACGATCAGAAACAGGCGCACTCGACCCCAGTACCAGCCACGCTGGTCCGCGGGAGGGCCAGCGCCGTCACTGATCATTAGCAGGCCACGAACTTCTTCTCTCTCTCTGGTGCCGTAGTTCGATGAGCCGGCAAGCTGCTCTCGCAGGTCGGCTAACCAAAGCCGCCGCTGGGAGGCGGTCGGCCCGGCCTGTGCGTCATCGAACGCGTCCTCCACCTTCACCGCATCGCCGACGCTGCCATCGACAGCCCCGCCCGTCACCAGGCCGGCGGCGGTCAGACGGACGATGACAGCCTCGACGATGTCGTCGATCTCGCCCCCGGTTCGGTCCGAGTCTCGAATGCTGGAGCGTAAACGGCGGGTGGGTGACGCCATGGCCGATTGGCGCACCGCCGGTAGTCCGTGCTGCAGGAGTCCGGGGCCGCGGCAGCCACTTAAGTCACCACACCTCCTCTCGTACGTCTATTCTCAACAGGGACAGAGTCGAGACTGCCCCGGATAGCGAGACACCGCTGACACATCTGGTGGCACACCGCCACAGCTCGCCGCTCATTGGTCACCCATAACCCCATCTGACCTGTCAGCAGGCCCTTGGTACACACTGCACGCGCCACCGCACACCCCCGGTCCGCTATTGGCCGACAGTTGGCGGGAAATTGCGGGACGCCGCGTCGGCGGGGTTCACGCTAGTGGAAACAAAGCGAACAGAAAATGAGCGGAACTTAAATACAGAAAGTAAAATGCTAAGCCATTTGCGCGGACAGCGACCTTTGTGTAAATTAAATACCACTCCTAAATTATCGGAATATAACACAGTTTGCGACATGTCACGCGACAACACAGCCGTCAGCGCCGCCAAATACTCCGCTAAATATATCGGCAAAGTTACAGGTAACGCAACGGAGACAGGCGCACAACCCTGCTGAACAATGCCGATGCAATCGGGCGTCGCGTCGACAAAAACAGCCCGTTCATGAACTGCACGACAGTTAACCAGATCGTCCGCAGTGAGTGTGTCGGTACAGACAATAAACGGCAGTGCGGCCACGCAACTGGCCCAGTCTCCGTCCAACACAGCATGCACCAACTCTAATGGCAATTTAAGGCACGGTCTTACGAAATTCAGATAACCTGCCAGGCGCTGACGCCACAGAGCCGGCCACGTCGCATTGCAAACAGACAGCGCGACGCGTAAGTGACGTAACGTATCAGGCGAGACACGTGTACAGCGGGCATTTAAATCTATGTCTACGCCTAAGTACACTAGCCTAGAGACAGGGTGCAACACTGACTTGGCAAAATTAAGCTGAAAACCTATGCTTTTTAGAAAATCAACAATTCCTGACAGCTCCGCGGCGGTACGAGACAGAAACAAAAAGTCATCCAAGTACGCCAGACCAACAACACCAGGAAAACGAGCGCGAATAACCTGTACCGTGGCACACGAAAACCATTGCATTTCACTTGGAGCTGTACTTAACCCCATAGGAAGTTTACAAAATAAATACGTTTTCCCACAATACAAAACTCCAAAATGCTCCTGGGTCGATGGAGCCAAAGGGATGTGGTAGAAGCCGTCCCGCAGGTCAAGCTTAATAGCAAAGCGATACCCGTCAGCAGACGCCTGAAGGGCTCTCTCTACTGACGGCAGCGCACACGGACGACGCGACATATACGGAGTTAATGACGACAGGTTGTATACCAAACGCGCCACCGTTGCCGTCTTCGCTACCGCGAACAGGGGGTAGCAGGCGCGCGGCCGTCCAGGCGCCAGCACACCCGCCGACACAAAGTCCGCCACGGCCTCGGTCATCAAGTCCGAACGCGGCGTCGGACGCCACACGGAAGGCACCGCCGCAGGCACACGGACACGCAGACCCCGTGACAACACACTGCACACACGAGGATGGCCCGAAAACATGGCCGAGTCTACCCGCACGGGCACCGGCGGCCGCACCCGAGACGCACTATCCACCGGCAGCCGACGAGAACCGATGAAGCTCAACGGAGACTCGCCGGCCGCCGGCAGGCCCGCGCCGTCAACGGCCGCCAGATCCGGAGACGGCGGCCCAGGAGCCGCGGCGCCGCCGGCAACGAGCAGCTCCACCAGCCCCCGACAGATGGCAGCAGCAGCAGCCGGACCGGCGCAGAGCGAAGGCCGGTCGCCGCCATCCCGCTGCCACTCTTCCTCCTCCTCTTCCTCTTCCTTCTCTTCCTCCCCCTCCCCGGCTGAAACGAACACCGGGGGCCCGGGGACGCCGCTCGCGCCACGCACCGGCGCAGCAGGGCCCGCGCCGACCAGCGGCGGCGCCCCCCGCCCCGGCTCGGAGGACACTTTTAAGCATAGTGACCTTTTGTGACCTGACCTTGAGCTTGACCTTGGCCAACAATCTCACTTTAAGTCATGCGGGATGTGTATTATACCTTTGGCAGCATTTTGGGTGATCATGGTCGTAATCAACGGGAGTCCATGCAACGGGAGTGACGGAAGTCCATCAAGACCTCCCCTCCTCCCCAGCTCCTCCCACCGCTAACGGTGGGCACAGGTCACGAGGCGACAGAAGGGCGCGCAGTATGCGGGACAACGGCGGCTGTGACGGCGGCGGCGGCTGGGTCGCGCAGTTTAAGCGGGACAGCTGCTGGGTCGTGCAGTTTAAGCGGGACAGCGGCGGCTGTGACGGTGGCGCCGGCTGGGTCGCGCAGTTTAAGCGGTACAGCGCCGGCCGTGACGGTGGCGCCGGCTGGGTCGTGCAGTTTAAGCGGGACAGGGGCGGCTGTGACGGTGGCGCCGGCTGGGTCGCGCAGTTTAAGCGGGCCAGCGGCGGCTGTGACGGTGGCGCCGGCTGGGTCGTGCAGTTTAAGCGGGACAGCGGCGGCTGGGTCGTGCAGTTTAAGCGGGACAGCGGCGGCTGGGTCTTGCAGTTTAAGCGGGCTGCCGTCACTGCATGGTGGCCGACTGTCGCCTTCCTGGGACCGCCGGCGAACGAGCGAGCGATACTGGCGCCGCGGCCGTCACCGACCCGGACCGGAGCGGTCCGACGGCGGCTCGACACGCCACGGCACCCGGGCGGTCTGCTGAGACGGAGCCGTGACACGCCACTCACGGGGATGTCCCCATAAGGAGGACCCCGAGCGCCCATAAGGAGGACCCCGGGCGGTCTGCTGAGACGGAGCCGTGACACGCCACTCACGGGGATGTCCCCCATAAGGAGGACCCCGGGCGGTCTGCTGAGACGGAGCCGTGACACGCCACTCACGGGGATGTCCCCCATAAGGAGGACTACGGGCGGTCTGCTGAGACGGAGCCGTGACACGCCACTCACGGGGATTTCCCCATAAGGAGGACTACGGGCGGTCTGCTGAGACGGAGCCGTGACACGCCACTCACGGAGATTTCCCCATAAGGAGGACTACGGGCGGTCTGCTGAGACGGAGCCGTGACACGCCACTCACAGGGATGTCCCCATAAGGAGGACCCTGGGCGGTCTGCTGAGACGGAGCCGTGACACGCCACTCACGGGGATGTCCCCATAAGGAGGACCCCGAGCGCCCATAAGGAGGACCCCGGGTGGTCTGCTGAGACGGAGCCGTGACACGCCACTCACGGGGATGTCCCCATAAGGAGGACCCCGAGCGCCCATAAGGAGGACCCCGGGCGGTCTGCTGAGACGGAGCCGTGACACGCCACTCACGGGGATGTCCCCATAAGGAGGACCCCGAGCGGTCTGCTGAGACGGAGCCGTGACACGAATAGGCTGGTGGACCAGGCTGACTGACCAGAATATGCTGACAGGCCAGGCTGACGGACCAGGCTGGCGGACCAGGCTGACGGACCAGGATGACGGACCAGAATAGGCTGACGGACCAGGCTGACGGACCAGACTGACGGACCAGAATAGGCTGACGGACCAGGCTGACGGACCAGAATAGGCTGACGGACCAGGCTGACGAACCAGAATAGGCTGACGGACCAGACTGACGAACCAGAATAGGCTGACGGACCAGACTGACGGACCAGAATAGGCTGACAGACCAGGCTAATGGACCATAATAGGCTGACGGACCAGACTGACGGACCAGAATAGGCTGACGGACCAGACTGACGTACCAGAATAGGCTGACGGACCAGACTGACGGACCAGAATAGGCTGACAGACTAGACTGACGGACCAGAATAGGCTGACGGACCAGGCTGATGGACCATAATAGGCTGACGGACCAGACTGACGGACCAGACTGACGGACCAGAATAGACTGACGGACCAGGCTGATGGACCATAATAGGCTGACGGACCAGACTGACGGACCAGGCTGACGGACCAGAATAGGCTGACGGACCAGACTGACGGACCAGAATAGGCTGACAGACCAGACTGACGGACCAGAATAGGCTGACGGACCAGGCTGACGGACCAGAATAGGTTGACAGACCAGGCTGACGGACCAGACTGACGGACCAGAATAGGCTGACAGACCAGACTGACGGACCAGAATAGGCTGACGGACCAGACTGACGGACCAGAATAGGCTGACGGACTAGACTGACGGACCAGACTGACGGACCAGACTGCCGGACCAGACTGACGGACCAGACTGACGGACCAGACTGACGGACCAGAACAGGCTGACGGACCAGACTGACGGACCAGAATAGGCTGACGGACCAGACTGACGGACCAGAATAGGCTGACAGACCAGGCTGACGGACCAGAATAGGCTGACGGACCAAACTGACGGACCAGAATAGGCTGACGGACCAGATTGACGGACCAGACTGACGGACCAGACTGACGGACCAGACTGACGGACCAGACTGACGGACCAGACTGACGGACCAGACTGACGGACCAGACTGACGGACCAGAATAGGCTGACGGACCAGACTGACGGACCAGAATAGGCTGACGGACCAGGCTGATGGACCATAATAGGCTGACGGACTAGACTGACGGACCAGACTGACGGACCAGACTGACGGACCAGACTGACGGACCAGACTGACGGACCAGACTGACGGACCAGACTGACGGACCAGACTGACGGACCAGACTGACGGACCAGACTGACGGACCAGACTGACGGACTAGACTGACGGACCAGACTGACGGACCAGAATAGGCTGACGGACCAGACTGACGGACCAGAATAGGCTGACAGACCAGACTGACGGACCAGAATAGGCTGACGGACCAGACTGACGGACCAGAATAGGCTGACGGACCAGACTGACGGACCAGACTGACGGACCAGACTGACGGACCAGACTGACGGACCAGACTGGCGGACCAGACTGACGGATCAGACTGACGGATCAGACTGACGGACCAGACTGACGGACCAGACTGACGGGCCAGCATAGCGCCCGGTTGCCGCTGAGCCGGCAGCGAGATGAGAACTGCTCCGGCGGCCTGTGGACTGTCTTTACCTGCTCCGGAGGCCTGTGGACTATTGTTACCTGCTCCGGCGGCCTGTGGACTGTTGTTACGGGGGGCGGGGTGACGCTGACACCGCCGTCAGGATGATCCCAGCCGGCAGCCCCGAGATGGGACAGGAGGCTCCTCAGGGGTGACGTCACAGGAGTCTCAGGTGGCGGCCCTCTGAGATGGGACAGGAGGCTCCGGTGCTGCCCAGGTCCTCAGAATTGACGTGCGGAGGGGTATCGGGTCTGCCCGTACGACCCAACATAAAGGCGAGATGATAATTTAAAATTCACGATAGGTTTGCCGATGTTACATCACATTCCTACTGTTCATTATCCATGTGAGAAAGAGTAAGGCACGGCTCAAACGATTCAAGTACGTTTCTTTAAACATTGAGATGTTACCTTATTTTGCTTATATAAAGCTTCACATTAATGATAACCGATTGGTTGCAGCGGCAAACTCTTTCGTAATGCCTTTTTAGTGATATTTTTAGGATATTTTAACAACGTGACCGCTTTCAGCAGAAAAGTTTGAGAGCATGTCCTTTGACTGGCGGCGAAAGCAACTTTT
>JAXIVJ010014846.1:5000-20000 GCA_036785665.1 Chirona hameri
GAGACAGAGACAGAGACAGAGACAGAGACAGAGACAGAGACATGAGACAGAGACAGAGACAGAGACAGAGACAGAGACAGAGACAGAGACAGAGACAGAGACAGAGACAGAGACAGAGACAGAGACAGAGACAGAGACAGAGACAGAGACAGAGACAGAGACAGAGACAGAGACAGAGACAGAGACAGAGACAGAGACAGAGACAGAGACAGAGACAGAGACAGAGACAGAGACAGAGACAGAGACAGAGACAGAGACAGAGACAGAGACAGAGACAGAGACAGAGACAGAGACAGAGACAGAGACAGAGACAGAGACAGAGACAGAGACAGAGACAGAGACAGAGACAGAGACAGAGACAGAGACAGAGACAGAGACAGAGACAGAGACAGAGACAGAGACAGAGACAGAGACAGAGACAGAGACAGAGACAGAGACAGAGACAGAGACAGAGACAGAGACAGAGACAGAGACAGAGACAGAGACAGAGACAGAGACAGAGACAGAGACAGAGACAGAGACAGAGACAGAGACCAGAGACAGAGACAGAGACAGAGACAGAGACAGAGACAGAGACAGAGACAGAGACAGAGACAGAGACGAGAGACAGAGACAGAGACAGAGACAGAGACAGAGACAGAGACAGAGACAGAGACAGATGACAGAGACAGAGACAGAGACAGAACAGACACGAGTACACATACACATACACATACACATACACATACACATACACATACACATAGCCATACACATCACATACACATACACATACACATACACATACACATACACATACACATACACATACACATACACATACACATACACATACACATACACATACACATACACATACACATACACATACACATACACATACACATACACATACACATACACATACACATACACATACACATACACATACACATACACATACACATACACATACACATACACATACACATACACATACACATACACATACACATACACATACACATACACATACACATACACATACACATACACATACACATACACATACACATACACATACACATACACATACACATACACATACACATACACATACACATACACATACACATACACATACACATACACATACACATACACATACACATACACATACACATACACATACACATACACATACACATACACATACACATACACATACACATACACATACACATACACATACACATACACATACACATACACATACACATACACATACACATACACATACACATACACATACACATACACATACACATACACATACACATACACATACACATACACATACACATACACATACACATACACATACACATACACATACACATACACATACACATACACATACACATACACATACACATACACATACACATACACATACACATACACATACACATACACATACACATACACATACACATACACATACACATACACATACACATACATCATACACATACACATACACATACACATACACATACACATACACATACACATACACATACACATTCACATACACATACACATACACATGCACATGCACATGCACATACACAGCACATGCACATACACATACACACATACACACATACACACATACACACATACACACATACACACATACACACATACACACATACACACATACACACATACACACATACACACATACACACATACACACATACACACATACACACATACACACATACACACATACACACATACACACATACACACATACACACATACACACATACACACATACACACATACACACATACACACATACACACATACACACATACACACATACACACATACACACATACACACATACACACATACACACATACACACATACACACATACACACATACACACATACACACATACACACATACACACATACACACATACACACATACACACATACACACATACACACATACACACATACACACATACACACATACACACATACACACATACACACATACACACATACACACATACACACATACACACATACACACATACACACATACACACATACACACATACACACATACACACATACACACATACACACATACACACATACACACATACACACATACACACATACACACATACACACATACACACATACACACATACACACATACACACATACACACATACACACATACACACATACACACATACACACATACACACATACACACATACACACATACACACATACACACATACACACATACACACATACACACATACACACATACACACATACACACATACACACATACACACATACACACATACACACATACACACATACACACATACACACATACACACATACACACATACACACATACACACATACACACATACACACATACACACATACACACATACACACATACACACATACACACATACACACATACACACATACACACATACACACATACACACATACACACATACACACATACACACATACACACATACACACATACACACATACACACATACACACATACACACATACACACATACACACATACACACATACACACATACACACATACACACATACACACATACACACATACACACATACACACATACACACATACACACATACACACATACACACATACACACATACACACATACACACATACACACATACACACATACACACATACACACATACACACATACACACATACACACATACACACATACACACATACACACATACACACATACACACATACACACATACACACATACACACATACACACATACACACATACACACATACACACATACACACATACACACATACACACATACACACATACACACATACACACATACACACATACACACATACACACATACACACATACACACATACACACATACACACATACACACATACACACATACACACATACACACATACACACATACACACATACACACATACACACATACACACATACACACATACACACATACACACATACACACATACACACATACACACATACACACATACACACATACACACATACACACATACACACATACACACATACACACATACACACATACACACATACACACATACACACATACACACATACACACATACACACATACACACATACACACATACACACATACACACATACACACATACACACATACACACATACACACATACACACATACACACATACACACATACACACATACACACATACACACATACACACATACACACATACACACATACACACATACACACATACACACATACACACATACACACATACACACATACACACATACACACATACACACATACACACATACACACATACACACATACACACATACACACATACACACATACACACATACACACATACACACATACACACATACACACATACACACATACACACATACACACATACACACATACACACATACACACATACACACATACACACATACACACATACACACATACACACATACACACATACACACATACACACATACACACATACACACATACACACATACACACATACACACATACACACATACACACATACACACATACACACATACACACATACACACATACACACATACACACATACACACATACACACATACACACATACACACATACACACATACACACATACACACATACACACATACACACATACACACATACACACATACACACATACACACATACACACATACACACATACACACATACACACATACACACATACACACATACACACATACACACATACACACATACACACATACACACATACACACATACACACATACACACATACACACATACACACATACACACATACACACATACACACATACACACATACACACATACACACATACACACATACACACATACACACATACACACATACACACATACACACATACACACATACACACATACACACATACACACATACACACATACACACATACACACATACACACATACACACATACACACATACACACATACACACATACACACATACACACATACACACATACACACATACACACATACACACATACACACATACACACATACACACATACACACATACACACATACACACATACACACATACACACATACACACATACACACATACACACATACACACATACACACATACACACATACACACATACACACATACACACATACACACATACACACATACACACATACACACATACACACATACACACATACACACATACACACATACACACATACACACATACACACATACACACATACACACATACACACATACACACATACACACATACACACATACACACATACACACATACACACATACACACATACACACATACACACATACACACATACACACATACACACATACACACATACACACATACACACATACACACATACACACATACACACATACACACATACACACATACACACATACACACATACACACATACACACATACACACATACACACATACACACATACACACATACACACATACACACATACACACATACACACATACACACATACACACATACACACATACACACATACACACATACACACATACACACATACACACATACACACATACACACATACACACATACACACATACACACATACACACATACACACATACACACATACACACATACACACATACACACATACACACATACACACATACACACATACACACATACACACATACACACATACACACATACACACATACACACATACACACATACACACATACACACATACACACATACACACATACACACATACACACATACACACATACACACATACACACATACACACATACACACATACACACATACACACATACACACATACACACATACACACATACACACATACACACATACACACATACACACATACACACATACACACATACACACATACACACATACACACATACACACATACACACATACACACATACACACATACACACATACACACATACACACATACACACATACACACATACACACATACACACATACACACATACACACATACACACATACACACATACACACATACACACATACACACATACACACATACACACATACACACATACACACATACACACATACACACATACACACATACACACATACACACATACACACATACACACATACACACATACACACATACACACATACACACATACACACATACACACATACACACATACACACATACACACATACACACATACACACATACACACATACACACATACACACATACACACATACACACATACACACATACACACATACACACATACACACATACACACATACACACATACACACATACACACATACACACATACACACATACACACATACACACATACACACATACACACATACACACATACACACATACACACATACACACATACACACATACACACATACACACATACACACATACACACATACACACATACACACATACACACATACACACATACACACATACACACATACACACATACACACATACACACATACACACATACACACATACACACATACACACATACACACATACACACATACACACATACACACATACACACATACACACATACACACATACACACATACACACATACACACATACACACATACACACATACACACATACACACATACACACATACACACATACACACATACACACATACACACATACACACATACACACATACACACATACACACATACACACATACACACATACACACATACACACATACACACATACACACATACACACATACACACATACACACATACACACATACACACATACACACATACACACATACACACATACACACATACACACATACACACATACACACATACACACATACACACATACACACATACACACATACACACATACACACATACACACATACACACATACACACATACACACATACACACATACACACATACACACATACACACATACACACATACACACATACACACATACACACATACACACATACACACATACACACATACACACATACACACATACACACATACACACATACACACATACACACATACACACATACACACATACACACATACACACATACACACATACACACATACACACATACACACATACACACATACACACATACACACATACACACATACACACATACACACATACACACATACACACATACACACATACACACATACACACATACACACATACACACATACACACATACACACATACACACATACACACATACACACATACACACATACACACATACACACATACACACATACACACATACACACATACACACATACACACATACACACATACACACATACACACATACACACATACACACATACACACATACACACATACACACATACACACATACACACATACACACATACACACATACACACATACACACATACACACATACACACATACACACATACACACATACACACATACACACATACACACATACACACATACACACATACACACATACACACATACACACATACACACATACACACATACACACATACACACATACACACATACACACATACACACATACACACATACACACATACACACATACACACATACACACATACACACATACACACATACACACATACACACATACACACATACACACATACACACAACACACATACACACATACACACACACACACACACACACACACACACACACACACACACACACACACACACACACACACACACACACACACACACACACACACACACACACACACACACACACACACACACACACACACACACACACACACACACACACACACACACACACACACACACACACACACACACACACACACACACACACACACACACACACACACACACACACACACACACACACACACACACACACACACACACACACACACACACACACACACACACACACACACACACACACACACACACACACACACACACACACACACACACACACACACACACACACACACACACACACACACACACACACACACACACACACACACACACACACACACACACACACACACACACACACACACACACACACACACACACACACACACACACACACACACACACACACACACACACACACACACACACACACACACACACACACACACACACACACACACACACACACACACACACACACACACACACACACACACACACACACACACACACACACACACACACACACACACACACACACACACACACACACACACACACACACACACACACACACACACACACACACACACACACACACACACACACACACACACACACACACACACACACACACACACACACACACACACACACACACACACACACACACACACACACACACACACACACACACACACACACACACACACACACACACACACACACACACACACACACACACACACACACACACACACACACACACACACACACACACACACACACACACACACACACACACACACACACACACACACACACACACACACACACACACACACACACACACACACACACACACACACACACACACACACACACACACACACACACATACACACATACACACATACACACATACACACATACACA
The DNA here is from genome assembly GCA_036785665.1 of Chirona hameri. Lineage (NCBI taxonomy): Eukaryota > Metazoa > Arthropoda > Thecostraca > Balanomorpha > Balanidae > Chirona > Chirona hameri. The sequence continues at coordinate 12,980 of JAXIVJ010014846.1, forward strand.
CATACACACATACACACATACACACATACACACATACACACATACACACATACACACATACACACATACACACATACACACATACACACATACACACATACACACATACACACATACACACATACACACATACACACATACACACATACACACATACACACATACACACATACACACATACACACATGCACACATACACACATACACACATACACACATGCACACATGCACACATGCACACATGCACACATGCACACATGCACACATGCACACATGCACACATGCACACATGCACACATGCACACATGCACACATGCACACATGCACACATGCACACATGCACACATGCACACATGCACACATGCACACATGCACACATGCACACATGCACACATGCACACATGCACACATGCACACATGCACACATGCACACATGCACACATGCACACATGCACACATGCACACATGCACACATGCACACATGCACACATGCACACATGCACACATGCACACATGCACACATGCACACATGCACACATGCACACATGCACACATGCACACATGCACACATGCACACATGCACACATGCACACATGCACACATACACACATGCACACATACACACATACACACATACACACATACACACATACACACATACACACATACACACATACACACATACACACATACACACATACACACATACACACATACACACATACACACATACACACATACACACATACACACATACACACATACACACATACACACATACACACATACACACATACACACATACACACATACACACATACACACATACACACATACACACATACACACATACACACATACACACATACACACATACACACATACACACATACACACATACACACATACACACATACACACATGCACACATGCACACATGCACACATGCACACATACACACATACACATACACACATACACACATACACACATACACACATACACACATACACACATACACACATACACACATACACACATACACACATACACACATACACACATACACACATACACACATACACACATACACACATACACACATACACACATACACACATACACACATACACACATACACACATACACACATACACACATACACACATACACACATACACACATACACACATACACACATACACACATACACACATACACACATACACACATACACACATACACACATACACACATACACACATACACACATACACACATACACACATACACACATACACACATACACACATACACACATACACACATACACACATACACACATACACACATACACACATACACACATACACACATACACACATACACACATACACACATACACACATACACACATACACACATACACACATACACACATACACACATACACACATACACACATACACACATACACACATACACACATACACACATACACACATACACACATACACACATACACACATACACACATACACACATACACACATACACACATACACACATACACACATACACACATACACACATACACACATACACACATACACACATACACACATACACACATACACACATACACACATACACACATACACACATACACACATACACACATACACACATACACACATACACACATACACACATACACACATACACACATACACACATACACACATACACACATACACACATACACACATACACACATACACACATACACACATACACACATACACACATACACACATACACACATACACACATACACACATACACACATACACACATACACACATACACACATACACACATACACACATACACACATACACACATACACACATACACACATACACACATACACACATACACACATACACACATACACACATACACACATACACACATACACACATACACACATACACACATACACACATACACACATACACACATACACACATACACACATACACACATACACACATACACACATACACACATACACACATACACACATACACACATACACACATACACACATACACACATACACACATACACACATACACACATACACACATACACACATACACACATACACACATACACACATACACACATACACACATACACACATACACACATACACACATACACACATACACACATACACACATACACACATACACACATACACACATACACACATACACACATACACACATACACACATACACACATACACACATACACACATACACACATACACACATACACACATACACACATACACACATACACACATACACACATACACACATACACACATACACACATACACACATACACACATACACACATACACACATACACACATACACACATACACACATACACACATACACACATACACACATACACACATACACACATACACACATACACACATACACACATACACACATACACACATACACACATACACACACACACACACACACACACACACACACACACACACACACACACACACACACACACACACACACACACACACACACACACACACACACACACACACACACACACACACACACACACACACACACACACACACACACACACACACACACACACACACACACACACACACACACACACACACACACACACACACACACACACACACACACACACACACACACACACACACACACACACACACACACACACACACACACACACACACACACACACACACACACACACACACACACACACACACACACACACACACACACACACACACACACACACACACACACACACACACACACACACACACACACACACACACACACACACACACACACACACACACACACACACACACACACACACACACACACACACACACACACACACACACACACACACACACACACACACACACACACACACACACACACACACACACACACACACACACACACACACACACACACACACACACACACACACACACACACACACACACACACACACACACACACACACACACACACACACACACACACACACACACACACACACACACACACACACACACACACACACACACACACACACACACACACACACACACACACACACACACACACACACACACACACACACACACACACACACACACACACACACACACACACACACACACACACACACACACACACACACACACACACACACACACACACACACACACACACACACACACACACACACACACACACACACACACACACACACACACACACACACACACACACACACACACACACACACACACACACACACACACACACACACACACACACACACACACACACACACACATACACACACACACATACACACACACACATACACACACACATACACACACACATACACACATACACACATACACACATACACACATACACACATACACACATACACACATACACACATACACACATACACACATACACACATACACACATACACACATACACACATACACACATACACACATACACACATACACACATACACACATACACACATACACACATACACACATACACACATACACACATACACACATACACACATACACACATACACACATACACACATACACACATACACACATACACACATACACACATACACACATACACACATACACACATACACACATACACACATACACACATACACACATACACACATACACACATACACACATACACACATACACACATACACACATACACACATACACACATACACACATACACACATACACACATGCACACATGCACACATGCACACATGCACACATGCACACATGCACACATGCACACATGCACACATGCACACATGCACACATGCACACATGCACACATGCACACATGCACACATGCACACATGCACACATGCACACATGCACACATGCACACATGCACACATGCACACATGCACACATGCACACATGCACACATGCACACATGCACACATGCACACATGCACACATGCACACATGCACACATGCACACATGCACACATGCACACATGCACACATGCACACATGCACACATGCACACATGCACACATGCACACATGCACACATGCACACATGCACACATGCACACATACACACATACACACATACACACATACACACATACACACATACACACATACACACATACACACATACACACATACACACATACACACATACACACATACACACATACACACATACACACATACACACATACACACATACACACATACACACATACACACATACACACATACACACATACACACATACACACATACACACATACACACATACACACATACACACATACACACATACACACATACACACATACACACATACACACATACACACATACACACATGCACATACGCACATGCACATGCACATGCACATACACATACACACATACACACATACACACATACACACATACACACATACACACATACACACATACACACATACACACATACACACATACACACATACACACATACACACATACACACATACACACATACACACATACACACATACACACATACACACATACACACATACACACATACACACATACACACATACACACATACACACATACACACATACACACATACACACATACACACATACACACATACACACATACACACATACACACATACACACATACACACATACACACATACACACATACACACATACACACATACACACATACATACACATTACACACATACACACATACACACATACACACATACACACATACACACATACACACATACACACATACACACATACACACATACACACATACACACATACACACATACACACATACACACATACACACATACACACATACACACATACACACATACACACATACACACATACACACATACACACATACACACATACACACATACACACATACACACATACACACATACACACATACACACATACACACATACACACATACACACATACACACATACACACATACACACATACACACATACACACATACACACATACACACATACACACATACACACATACACACATACACACATACACACATACACACATACACACATACACACATACACACATACACACATACACACATACACACATACACACATACACACATACACACATACACACATACACACATACACACATACACACATACACACATACACACATACACACATACACACATACACACATACACACATACACACATACACACATACACACATACACACATACACACATACACACATACACACATACACACATACACACATACACACATACACACATACACACATACACACATACACACATACACACATACACACATACACACATACACACATACACACATACACACATACACACATACACACATACACACATACACACATACACACATACACACATACACACATACACACATACACACATACACACATACACACATACACACATACACACATACACACATACACACATACACACATACACACATACACACATACACACATACACACATACACACATACACACATACACACATACACACATACACACATACACACATACACACATACACACATACACACATACACACATACACACATACACACATACACACATACACACATACACACATACACACATACACACATACACACATACACACATACACACATACACACATACACACATACACACATACACACATACACACATACACACATACACACATACACACATACACACATACACACATACACACATACACACATACACACATACACACATACACACATACACACATACACACATACACACATACACACATACACACATACACACATACACACATACACACATACACACATACACACATACACACATACACACATACACACATACACACATACACACATACACACATACACACATACACACATACACACATACACACATACACACATACACACATACACACATACACACATACACACATACACACATACACACATACACACATACACACATACACACATACACACATACACACATACACACATACACACATACACACATACACACATACACACATACACACATACACACATACACACATACACACATACACACATACACACATACACACATACACACATACACACATACACACATACACACATACACACATACACACATACACACATACACACATACACACATACACACATACACACATACACACATACACACATACACACATACACACATACACACATACACACATACACACATACACACATACACACATACACACATACACACATACACACATACACACATACACACATACACACATACACACATACACACATACACACATACACACATACACACATACACACATACACACATACACACATACACACATACACACATACACACATACACACATACACACATACACACATACACACATACACACATACACACATACACACATACACACATACACACATACACACATACACACATACACACATACACACATACACACATACACACATACACACATCATACACACATACACACATACACACATACACACATACACACATACACACATACACACATACACACATACACACATACACACATACACACATACACACATACACACATACACACATACACACATACACACATACACACATACACACACACACACACACACACACACACACACACACACACACACACACACACACACACACACAC
>JAXIVJ010014847.1:0-33263 GCA_036785665.1 Chirona hameri
TGATGTACTGCATGTACTGGTACATCTTGCGTTTGTCGGCCAGCTCCCTCTGGCGGCGCGACTTCAGGTCGGGGTCGTCGTTCTGCGGCAGACTCAGGTCATACTGTCGCATGCGGTACTCGGTGTACCCGTGCAGCCAGCGGTGCACGGGGAACAGCCAGGTGGCGCCGGCCGGCTGCTCCAGCACCTCCACCAGGTCCACGAACCACGAGTCGCCCTCGCCGGCCGTGTTACGCACCAGGATGATGCTGTCCAGGTCGGTGAGGCACGCGGCGAAGTCGTCCGGCAGCTGGAACTCGCTCACGGTATCGCGCTCATGGTCGTCCACGTGGAGGTTGTCGAGCTTGTGCAGCGGCGTCTCTGTGCCGGCCGAGTCCCGCAGCTTGATGAACACCTTGGCGTCGGTGCCGGCGCCCTTCTTGTCGGCGGTGTGCACGCGCACCAGTAGGCAGCTGCCGAGAGGCATCCTCCTTCGGGCCGTGCTGACGGTCGGGTAGGTAGGCTAGTTAGTCCGCCTGCCAGGTCTGGTGACAAAAGGTAGTGTGTTAACTACTGACTCGGATTGGCCTGCAGGCTGACGATGATTAGTTGTGGTGTTGGGCGTCTAGATAACAAATACATGCTTCCAGCATCAATTCATTTTCTTTTTATTGGGAGGGGGGGGGTATTGTTCAGCAAATTATTGCACACAAACTATATTTGTATAGTTACCGAGGCAGAACTTGTACTAATTTCTACGAATGCTAGTTGTTATTAGACATGGTTTTCGGCAAAGTATGAAACTAAGAGAGCTTTATATTGACTCGAGTTTGGTAGCGGGCCACTCGATGATTAGTTGAGTGGATTAATATTACCATCCTTGGCGTCTACGTAATGTGAGCGTTAGTAGAGCAGCAGCAGAGCAGACCACTTTAGGAATAATTCGGCAATAAACTCGGTACTTTATGCGGTACCCTGTCCTTTGACATCCAAGGTCAAAGGTCACGGGTTAGGTCACGGTGATAGACGTTAGATATGGACCCTGTTTATCATCTGGGACCACTTTGGAAAGGATCCGCAATAAATTCGGGAAGTTATGCGGTAGCCCGTCCTTTGACCTCAAATTTGACCTCCAGGGTCAAAGGTTACGGGTCAGGTCACAGTGACGGACGTTATATATGGACCTTAGATACGTTAGATGACGTCCCGAATTTATTTACTTCCGGAACCTACCAAAAGTGATCCCAGATGATAGACAGGGTCCATATCTAACGTCCGTCACCGTGACCTGACCCGTAACCTTTGACCCTGGAGGTCAAATTCGAGGTTAAAGGATGGGCTACCACATAACGTCCTGAATATATTCCCTAATCCTTTCCAATGGACCCTGTCTATCATCTGGGATCACTTTTGGAAGGGTCCCGAATTCAATTCAGGACATTATAGCGGTACCCAGTTCATTTTACCTCGAATTTGACCTTGAAGATGACCTAAGACATAAAAATCAAGGTCATATTCGTAATCAACTTGTCAGAATTGACCTTGGGCCGAAGTTTGGGCCAAATCTGTATCCGTCGCTGAATAAGTAGCTGAATTAAGTCGTTAATTTCACGGACGTTCTTAGCATCCGGTATGTTGTCAAGTTTGGTGAGCGTTTGAAGTGGTGTTTCCGAAAATATAAGTATATTTGTCCATCTGAACAAACGTATCCAATCTGTGAGGTAGGGATAATTACGACTGCTTAATAATTATAATTACTACAGCTTCAAAGGCAAGTGAATATTCAATAGTTCTGGTTTGCGCGTCAGGCGATTTGAAGATATCCGGCACGGAGGATCGTAGGTGTAAAGTTCGCAGCGGAGTAAAAATGATTGGTTGAGATATGGCCGTTTCCACCACGGCCATGGGGTACTTTGCAGGGCTAAATATCCCACTAAATACCATACGGCGTAAATCAGTTGTCCGATGTATATACGCCTCAATGCCGGGTTCCCGCCATTGACGGGGGGTTAAATCCCCCCCCCCCCCCACCTGATGAATTTTCGCAATAGCTGAAAAACTGATAGGCTATCAACGTGAAACTTCGTGTACCTTCTTATACATTATTTTACGTCTTGTGTGCAAAAATGAAGAAATTTCGTCGAGATTTGTTTGAGTTATAGCGAATTTAGTGACATCACTACACATGAGTTTTACACCAAAATCAGCTAAACTTTGCCAGGCCGTACAAATGCCACATTTGAAGCAAAATGCAATCGAAAAACGCCAAAAGATCTAAAATTGCAACGGCTATAAATTGGCTATCTCAGATGTTTGAAAATATAAGTTTTTGATCGCCCCCCCCCCCCCCCCTCCCAAACTTTTTAAAAAACTTTTTTTTTGGGAGGGAATTATCACAAAATAAAAATAAAAATATAAAATATTCCAAAAACCCGGAAGATATGTCAGAGAACCATACAGGGCAACTACTATACCAAAATGTCAAACTAATATCTCCATTTTTGACTGACCTATGGCATCTAAAGTATGGGTAACTCATGACGTCATATTTTAAAGTTGCGTTTTTTTTGCTTTTAATGACTAGATACAGACAAATAAATGTAACCACTGTATTTCGGAGACAAAACTGGTCTAGGAACATGCCTTTTTTGTTTAGATTTACCAATTTACATTTTGACCTTCGGTGACCTGAACTTGACCTGAAATTGACATTTACTTCACGTAAATGAACTCAGCTGGTAAAATAACTATCACTATCGAATTATACGTGGACAATAACTCAAAACATGTGTTGCATGACATTCGTAGATATTTTGAGCATTGTGAGCATAGCCCAAATAACTTGTCAACGAACAGTCAGCGTGACCTGTGATGACTTTGGAGTATAAGACGTAAACTGGATAACAACTGAGCTATTGCATTTTTCAAGAGCTTCCGATTGTCTTTCTCGTTTGTTCCTAGCTATCGAGCCATCGAGCTATCCCAGCTATCGAGTTCATAAGAGGTCATCAATGTGAAATTTGCACGTCAGTTTGCCCCAGAAACACCCATAATATATGGCAAAATATAACTAGGAACAAACGGAAAAAGCAATAGACAACTCTTCAAAGCGAAATCGGTACCACGTCATCGTTTTTTTTATTAGTTCAGTAGTTTAGGCTTTCTGGGTCGCGAAAGGTGAGGCTGGCTGTTTTTGTTGTTAGTTAAAAAACGTTAATTACTTCGTTATGTAGCAAAGATAGGCGACCGATTCAAATGTCTTCGGATTCGTACATTCAAGGCGCTTGGCGTCAAGGCGTCAAATCATATCTATGATGACGGGGTAAGGTCATACTAAAAATTTGACCTCATGGCAAGGCCAATCAAGGTCATGTGTAGCCCAGGTAGGTCATGCTGCACATCGTCAGAAACGTCTCAACGCCACCATCACAGTGTCGGTCGAACGTCTTTATTGTTATTCTATCTAGAGTTATTGGCAATAAAATTGTCTCGTGCCTCATATGACCTCAGCTGACCTGGTATGACCTGGTGTGACCTGGTATGGGCCACTTAGCAAGAATGGAGAAGGCAACATTGTGAGCACTTATAGTTTGATTAAATCCTTTGAGTTTCAAACCACTCGGACAAGCACTTTTGTGTGTGTGGCACGACTACAAACTATTTTGGAGATAGGGTCCCTTGACGTGACCTGGTGACCTAGCCGGAGATGACCATAGTTAAAAAATACACATTGTGTGCAATGTATGCCTCAATGTTGGTGCCAAAAACGAGATGCAGGTCGCAGTTTCCCGCAATTTACAAAACAAACCGGAGGCGTGCAATCTCCCCCCTCCCCTCATAGCACAGTGCAGGTTAAAATATAATGCATGGAATGCTATTGATGTCGAGTAGGGCGGGCTAAGTCTACCCAAGATTACCAGACCGTCACCGATCGTCACAGTCACCGTCTTACCCTGCCACCGATCGGCGTAACCTGCCACCGATCGGCGTACCCTGCCACCGATCGGCGTACTCTGCCACCGATCGGCGTACTCTGCCACCGATCGGCGTACTCTGCCACCGATCGGCGTACCCTGCCACCGATCGGCGTAACCTGCCACCGTTCGGCGTAACCTGCCACCGTTCGGCGTACTCTGCCACCGATCGGCGTACCCTGCCACCGATCGGCGTACTCTGCCACCGATCGGCGTACCCTGCCAACGATCGGCGTAACCTGCCACCGTTCGGCGTAACCTGCCACCGATCGGCGTACCCTGCCACCGATCGGCGTATAGCGGCCACCGATCGGGGTACCCTGCCACCGATCGGCGTACCCTGACACCGATCGGCGTACCCTGCCACCGATCGGCGTATAGCGGCCACCGATCGGCGTACCCTGCCACCGATCGGCTTAACCTGCCACCGATCGGCGTATAGCGGCCGGCCGGCGGGAATCGACAATCGGTCTCCTGCCCACTCGTAGCTCCATCGGTGCTCCATCGGTGGTGGCTAAGTTTTGTCTCTTTCCAAAGACCGAAGCGCTGCTCATTTTGCATAGGATGTAAGGATAATCGGCCGAATAACTAAGGAGTTAATTGAAATAAGACAAAATAGAGCACTAGTTAATACCGATGGACTCCTCCAGCATGGGTGCTAAGCCAGGCTTTATTTATAAGTACCGATATTGTTGGAGCATTTGGTGTGAATTGACAATTTATTAGCACATTCGCACAAGCATGTATAATCCATATGCAGCAATACTATCGTATCTCAGTGTATTTTAGCTATACTACCATTTCACTTCAACTGTGCATGTTCGCCACCATAATTTGTGTTGCCACATTGCTCTGCTTGGTACCCGTGTCGCAATTCTAAGATGCATGTTTCTTGCCCAGCAAGATCGGATGGACATGTCACGTGATTTCCGGATAAATTGGGCAATGCTTGCAATCTTCAAGGAAATGCTGCAGAGATCTCTCTCTGCAAGGTGGTGCAGTTATCGATACTAAGAAAAAGTGGACGCGGAGCTGAAGGTTGGTGGTAGGATGTCCGGTTTCAGGTCGGTGGTACGATATCCGGTTCAGCGCGGAAACAGAGCCGTCCGGCAGGGCCGCTATGTGCCCCTTCCGGCTGCGGAGCCGTGTGCCAGGGCCGGCAACAGAGCCGTCCGGCAGGGCAGCTCTGCAGTGGTGCAAAAACCTTCCAACTCACCAACGAGCGTTTGTGACAATAACCGGGTGGAATCATCTGAAAAATGACAAATTCTGGCTAAAAAGACCGATTTCAACAATTAAAGTTGCTTCGATGATTCCGTGTCCAATTTGACACCCGTGAAATACTGCCACAAAAACAGTCGCTGATTGGTCCAAAGGACGCTGTGGGCATGTTCTGAACACAATTATTTCGACACAGCACAATATGTGCGCCATAGTCGCCGCAATATTGGGAGATAGGTGAGGTAGCAAAATCCTTCCAACTTAGTGCCACCCGTGTGACAGCCCTATGTTATCTTCCATTGGGGGCGATTGAGTTCGTTGGAAGCGTTGGTTAGAGTTGGTGTGACAGGCTGTGAGCGTGACAGGCGCCGTGTTGGGACGGTTGATGATGAAAATGGGACCAGATAGATCTGAGCGTGATGATCGAGAAGCACCAGGACCTTTTCGCGTGCTTCCGTCCCGTCAAAATATGCGTCGCGGGTATTCTGGGTGTATTTATCATGGACAGCAACGGTCTGTCAAGAGGGCACAATATAGTGAACCATTGAGGCATGCCGATCAAGTATACTAATTATTCGTTTGGCGATGGTGGACGTTGAAGGAAAGCCCCCCCCCCCCCCAAGGTGAGTGTTGAAACTTGAATAGATGGTCCTGTTTGTAAACATAAAGTACAATCCTAATTTCGTAAGTGTGCAAATTTCATGGTATTTCAAGTGGTGTTGGTGTTGAGAATGCGACAATTTCTCCCATATATATATATATATATATATATATATATATATATATATATATATATATATATATATATATATATATATATATATATATATATATATATATATATATATATATATATAATATATATATATATATATATATATATATATATATATATATATCCCATATGTTATAAGTGCCCAGGCAGAAACTTACAGTACTAATGTGTTTACATAGCATGTTCTTACCATCTTCAGATCTTTAGATTCTCATGTTTCATGGTCTTAGGAGATTAATAGTATTTTGATTCATGCTCCTATTAAACATTTGAATAAGGATTTTATGTAAGAACAATGCGATTTAGTGCTATGGTGAATTAGAGCTAATTGCTTTATAACTTACTCCTTTGCAAGACATAAATATAAGGTAGAACCGTCCATGCTGCACAGTATCTGTCATGAAGTAACTGAGGGCATACTTATATCCGGCATAGCAAGCTAAATATATGAAACGCTACTTCGCAAGTGACATTCATGTAAAGTACATAATCAATATTGTATGTTAGACAGTATCAAGTCTCATATTAATGACAAGGAACCTCATAGGGATCCATAAAGGTAACTTCCTGGTAACGTCACTGGGGGCATTTCTTGAACAACTTATAGGCATTGTGATGACAATGTCCCTACCCTTTTGCAACCAAGTTTGTTATTTGCTCCAAGGATTTGACCACAGATAATAGGCCTTTTATCTGTTTTTGTTTATCCTGGATCCAGGATCCCATTAAATCTTCTTTTGACAATGTTGTACCAAGAATCTTGATTATGCGTAGACCTAAGGATCGTGCAGAATTGTACATCAGTTTTATTATCCTATTACTCTTGATTGATCCTGAATCATTCTAAACATTTGTAGCATGAATTTGGTAGATGTTCCATTTTCTTGAGGGTTCCAAGGCAGCATTTATCAGGTTAGCATGTTTAACTGTTATTTCAGTGTTGAAAAGTATGTCTGGAGTGTCATTTAGATATCTAGATAATGTATGTTAACTGCCCGTCTAGTTACAACTTAGTTATATGTATTTTCCAAATCAAATTGTACCCTTTCCCTAAATGTGTTTTCTTCCTCATTTGCCATGCCCAGTGCCAAACCATACTAACTGACTGTAAGTCTAGTTCCTTTAAAATTCATTGCACAGTTTGATTTAACTTGGCTTGAAAAGGTAATTGTGTTGCATCATTCTTTCGCCTGACATCCTTCCTTACACTTTGTATTAAGATGCCTACAACTTTTGAGCTTTGGTGCAATATTCTCAAATAATTAAGTTCAAACTTGAAGTATGCACATGTATTCAAAGCATGTTTAGTATGCATTTGATGACTAACTTGTATTGGTCTGTGTTTGCTAATGGTGTATATTTGGTAATCCTGGCAGGATGTTGTATTTTTAATGGAAGTGGTTGGAGGCTTTAGCCGTCATTGATGTCAGTGTTAAACAATGGACCCCTGACATTGTACGATTGCTTTGGAATCAACTAGATATCTGTGAAAAGACAGACTCTAGGACCTTAACCCTATTCCCTGCGGGGGCAGATTCTGCCCCTCCCGGTCGTTTTGCACTTGCCGCTTCTAAACCGTTAGGCCTAGCGTCCTGAAACTTTGTGACTTTTCCCAAAAATTTAATGGCGCGTGTTGTGTCAAAATTTTGAACAAATCGGTCCAGAAGAGGCGGCTCCAGGCTCCTATTTTTGGGAGGATGTTACGAATGCGGTTTTGCGTCGCATACTTCCTTAGTGGTTAGCAGTGCAATACATGCGTCAGAAACAATGGCAATGCAATATGCATCATAGATACTGGGATTAAACATTTTTGGGGCAGAGGCGCACTCATGATAAACAAATGGGAGGCGATACCCACCCTCAAATTAGGTCAAACTTCAAATTATTAAGTTGATAAAGCGTTAGGTGCATGGTGCCCCCATGTTTTTCCTGGATCCGTCTATGCACAATATATCAAATTTAACTAATTACAGCATATAATTTCCACATATGACGTTCATGTCGTCCCAAACAATCACAAACAGCGCATATTTTTTGCTCTCCGGAAAATCCCCCCATTTCACATTCCCTGAATACGCCTATGATTTTGTTTTTTGTTTTTTGCCTTTTTATTTATTAAATACCAGTATATTTGAAGCTCAAAAACGTTTGAAGCATGACAATCGGTCGAGCCACATGGCCGCAATGATCTTTAAAAAAAAAACTTCGGATGTTTTGCCCCCAGGCCCCCCATTTTTGAGCAAAACAAATGTCGGGGTCCAAAAAGAGAGATCTTGTCATTACGAATCGAATGGCGCTTTTCCCATCGAAATCAACCGAGCGGTTCTCGAGATCTCTTGGGGAGGGGGGGAGAATCTGCCCCCCCCCCCCCCCCCCCAGGTTAACGTAATTCTGGTCGCCCGCAGGGAATAGGGTTAAATGTTTTACATATTTTGAATGAGCATAATAAGAATGTGTTCTAGAGATATTTGTGGCAGGTGCAGGGGATGCTCCCAAATTTGTCCACATAGTATGTGAATGACTGTTTTCTTCCACAAGGCAACTTCGCTGTTGAAAAGAAAGGTTTCATCACTTAATAATGTATTCATTTTGGATAAATTCATGTTATTGCATCAAGTATCAAATGCTATTGATAAGTCTTTTGGGTTGAGTGAGTTATGATTAGAGTTGAATGTGATTGGTGTGACCATTGTGACATGGCTCACAACAGTTGACTTGAAGCAATGACCTTGACCACCACCCAACTTGCGCGGGTGGAGTTTCCTATTCAAATGGTGTGACCACTTCCACACCAATTTAAAGTTTGGCCCACCAACTTTGTGTTTTGCCCCACCTACTTTAGTCTGATTTGAAGGTTGCCTGGCATTAAAATTTTCATTTTTCACCTTAACCATGCAAAACAACCAGCCAATATGACATTTTGCCACTTTTCTGAAAAGCTCCACTCATGCCAACTTGGCTGCATCGTTTCACTGGATGTTTTTCATTGAGTAAAATGCGCCACATATAGGTGGCGGCACTGTCGGCGGCACCGCATACATATATGTGGCGGCACAGAAACAAATATTCGACAGATGTTGGGTTCGTTAAACAAATACAAAATATTAGAAAGATTTCAGCTTCGTCGCGGACAGCTTCAACATTTGTCGGTGCCAGCTTTAACTTGAACAATGCTGACAGCCATGCGAACGCTTGTCGCTTGGTGATGTGCCCCTACCCGTGTTTCGCCGTTCAGGAGATGTGGCGCTTACAATCGTTGGGTTCTGTATAGTTGTGTCTGTAGTCATCTGTCCACATAAACAGGCCCCGCCCCGTATGACCAGTTACGTAGCCAATGGGGGTGGGGCACGGGCCATGGCTCCAAATTTACACTAGATAAATTATGTTCTCTGACGACCCTCCCCTGATAAAAAATCCTGGCTACGTGCCTGCGTGCGACACTTTCTTTGTGTTGTCCGAAAGTTTGTGACAGACAGACATGTTTTTGCACCTCTGCAGCTCTGTGGCCCCGTTGGCCGGCTGCAGAGCCGCGCCCGCTGGTGCTGAACGGAGCCAATGCTAACTCAGGGCCGGCCGGGGAAAAAACCCTATTGCTACTAGGTCAGCTGCCCTGTCCCCGGATCGTCTCCAACGGCGGTCTCGACAGGTCAGCGGAGCTGGTTCTGACCAGACACTTTTATTTATTTATATATTGCGCATCGTTGTGGGCTCCAATCATACTGGCTTGGCTTGCTGCGCCACAGTATCACCATGCCGCTGGCTATCAACATATGAATGTATGGGATCCAATAATGAACGAAATAAAATGAACCGCAATGTATTATTATATTACATATAGCTTACGAAATAATATAACGTAAATTAGGTCCCCTTTCTATGCCTTGAGATATTC
The DNA here is from genome assembly GCA_036785665.1 of Chirona hameri. Classification (NCBI taxonomy): domain Eukaryota; kingdom Metazoa; phylum Arthropoda; class Thecostraca; order Balanomorpha; family Balanidae; genus Chirona; species Chirona hameri. Next base: position 9,842 of record JAXIVJ010014847.1, read on the forward strand.
AAGAGAGGATTCAGGGATTCACGTAAAAATTTAGTACCCAGCCAAAATTGCCGGGCAAGATCCGCGTTCCGATGGCAGGTGTTTATATATATATATATATATATATATATATATATATATATATATATATATATATATATATATATATATATATATATATATATATATAATTTCAATAATTAATCAAATTTGGTTCTTTTACAGAATTGCGAACAGTATGACAAACTGACGACGCAAAACCATACGAAACAAGACAAATAGTGACTTGATCCAAAACTCTTGCCGCGAAAAAATGCATGCCTCTTTTGGGAGCTTCTGGTTCTGGGATACTAATATTTTGCAGGTATATTGCGCTCTCAACTTGACTGAGTGTCTCGCTGGTATGACCCCCCTCTTTGATGATGGCTGTATACGCTCTCCGTGAACGCTCTCCGTGAAGACTGCTTCGGGAAGTCACTTGCAGATAATGTGTCTGTATAACGGTATTGAGCTGAAGTGTTGGCTACTAGGTCCACCCTGATCAGTATAATATTGCTGCCAAACGGTAGACGTGTCTTTCGGGAATCCTTTCAATAGACGAACTTTCGCTTGCACGTTATGCGTCAATAAACATCTTCCTTCCCTTGTGAACTACTCATTCCTATCACACCGTCAGAATCATATAATACTATTGTTTTAATGGATAAAGTAAATTTGATTTGTACCATGCACACAAATGTGGATTACGAGTGGTCAGTGCTGAACTGGGCAGATCTGAGTGAACACTCACGGATGCTCGCGGCTTCTTCCCAGCGGAGGTGCTGCCAGGCCCGCACGGAGCGACGTACTGACCTGCACGGCTCTCGCTCGGCACCGGCGAGACAGTGTAGACCGGAAAGTTCCTCGGACTGGCTGGCGTGGCCTGCGCCAACGGCTGTCGGGCACCGCGGCTGCAGGTGGAGGGGAGTGTGACGTAACAGCTGGTTCCATCAAATAGAGGTGGAAAATCCCGGAGAAAAACCCAAGAGAAGCTCAGAGAACAGGCGGCACCAACTTGGCTGACAGTGACACGCCTTGCTTCGATATTACACATTAATGCATTCAGTAGGCATATGTTGTATATTCCTGTTCACATTGCCCTGCTCCCGTCTTGGTCTCGGTGGCTTTTTTTCTTCTTTTGTGAAATTTAAGGCACTTTGGCCCACTCGGGCCATGGCGTGTCTGTGATGAATCCTTTGTATTTAAATATGTTTATGTGTCAGGCATAGGAAAATGGCGAATTTGTTTCGTTTCAAGCGAAATATTTAGTAAATATGAAAAGTACCTGTAACGGATATGGGTTTTTATTACCGAGTAATGAGGGTAGTGCTAATGTATGGAAGATGGTTTGCCTTTGGGTATACAATTATTGGACAAAGGAAATTGGATAATGGTCGTTTTCGTGTATGTCTTGTCTATATATATATATATATATATATATATATATATATATATATATATATATATATATATATATATATATATATATATATTATATATATATATATATATATATATATATATATATATATATATATATATATATATATATATATATATATATATATATATATATATATATATATATATATATATATATATCTAGCAGAGAGACAAGTCAATGGTGGACTCTTGGTGGAATGTAACGAGGAATCGATATGGATCGAGCCTGACCCAATGCTAAACGTATAGCAGGACGTGTCGGCCGCTCCTGATTCGTGTTAGTACGCTGTGGGGCTTGAGGTGAGTGCTGTATTTTGGGATTCTGGTCGCCACGGGCCGGTCGTGTGCCGCTCTCCTGCCGCCGGTCTGTATGGGCCGAGCCCAAACGAACCATAGCCTGCGGTGCGAGCCTGTCACAGTCGGGCCGAGTGCTGGCGCACCGGGTCACGGGCGGCGGCTCCAGGGTCGGGGAAGCGGTGGTCTTGGTGCTGGTTTCCACTGGGGCTGGTCTGAGAGGTGGTAACAGTTTGAGGGGAGGGAGCTGAGGTAGGGATTCAGTTTGAGTTCCACATGTGGCCGTCTGCTTTTTCGCTACCTGTGCGTAGGTCTTGGAAGTCGGAGAGGGCGTCTTGTCTTCTACCACGTGACGTGCCTGTGGGTATGCCATGACACAGGGGCGTGGGAATTACTTTGAAGTTGGGGGGGGGGGGCGAAGTTTATGGTAATACTACGGCAAAAAATTAAGACTGAGGAGAAGCAACGTGTACTGCTCTTTTCCATACCCAATGCTGCTAATTGCCGATAGTCATATATTTAAGGAATATTATATATTTTTATATTTTATATATATATGTAATATATATTTTATATATATTATATATTTTATATATATTATATATTTAATGAATATATTAATATTTAATGAGTATATTAATATTTAATGAATATATTAATATTTATGTCATATATTTAAGGAAATGGGTATCAATATCATATAAGGAAATGGGTCGCCTAACAAGCAAAACAATACTAGAGAATTGCTGGTAAACATGAATAAGGAGCGACACTGGTACTAGGGTCACAAAAAGTCTGAGAAGCGGAATTGGAGCTTTCATAATGCCTGAATCCAGAACCGGCGGGCTTGTCTGACTCCCAAACCTGAGGTAGCTGGTTTGGTGATGTGCCCGGCTCGCACCAAGTTGACAATGGCAAAATAATGTATTTATCATACATTTGGTACGACTAGTGACTACCATACTTGGCTTCAACCGAGTTATGCTATGCCGTGTTGTACGGTGTAATGGTCAATGTTTCGGGTATATTTTTATGAATTTATCGTTATACGGTCGTACTCAAGCAAATGCTGGCAAACCAATGCATTAGAGCACACACATTTTTCAGATCAAAATGTGCATCTACTTATATATAAGTTAGGTAGTTAGTTAGTTATTTTGCTTGTTAGTTAACTGTTGCCGAATTAAGGTCCATTAACACACGCACTGCCGGGGTTCGCGCTAATCACGAACTGCTGGGGGGGGGGGGGCGCCCCTCCCCCCGTAAGACCTAAAAAACATGCAATGTAGCGACAAGCGGAAGACATAGCTCGAGATATCTCTATCGAAATTACTAAGGTAATTTTTAGGTCAAGTCAATATTGAGGTCACCAGATGTCAAATTTCGGCTATGTATGAGTGCCCTTGATAAAACCGTCAATATCTCCATAATAAAAGACTAGCGACGCGCGGGAAAGAGTGTCCGAAAGATAATTTAATTTTCTGTAACTAAGGTTCATCAGAATTGACATGAGGTCAATAGTTAGGTCATCAGAAGCCATTGAAATAAAAACATTATAAAACAAATGCCGAATTGGTTTTAAGGAATAACTTTTGAAAGAAGTACACTCAGCAAATTTTTTTGAGAACCTTTGCTGAATGCTCTTCCCTGAGAAACCTTCACGGTTTCCATTTCGAGACCTTTCAGTGGATGGTCTCGCCTGATACATCTACATGGTCTCCGCGTTGGTTGTTGAGAGTAAGTATGTCTCCAGCTGACAATTTTATGTCTCTGAGACCATCAGGCAGTCAACGAATTAGAAAAGTCTGTCGCGATCGAGGATCGAACCCGCGGGATGTTTTAGCAGTCACCTGTTGAGAACAGTGGATGATCTCCTGAGAGAATCCTGAACCTGAATTCATTCCATGCAGATGGCGCCACCATAGCACTGCAGGTGTCGCTGTAATCGCAACGACGGAAATCGACTTATTAAAGTAAATACCGAATAACTTATGTTTTCGATCGTTTTGATTTGCAAATATTACTTTCATACCATCATTTGTTAACCAAACAATATTAATACACGGAAAGTCTTTAAGTATCAACCTCGCCCAGCAATTGCCTTGGTTGGTACCGTCTTTTTGCTTGTTCTGGTATAAGCCACGCCGTAGCTCAGTGGTAGAGCGCTCGCTTAACATGTGAAGGGTCCCCGTTTCAATCCCGGCCGGCGCCGAAACGTTCTTCAGGCATTCTCAAGCAAGACTAAATAGTTCACGCTGAGAACCTTGACAAAAAAGATAATCTTGAGACCAAAAGACCCCCTCGAAAGTTCCCGTAAAATGTGGCTCTCTGCAGAGACTAAATCGACCCCTGTACGGTCTCTGATAACTCTCAAGAGTCTCCGATGTCTGTCAGTGTACGATAACAAGAATGAAAATAACCGATAACCTCATAATAAGTAAGTAAAGAAATAAATTAAGGCCGAAATTATGTTCTTGGATATTTCGCTATTGAAGCTTCGTCAGCAAATTGATTGGTTGATTGATTGCTGACGAAGTTTCAATAGCGAAATATCCAAGAATATAATTTCGGCCTTAATCTATTTCTTTACTTGCTTATTATGAGGTTACCGGTTATTTTAATTCTCATGATCATGATTAACCTCACACAGTTTTCGTCACCTTATATCTATAGAAGCACGATAGGGTAAAACAGATTTCACCATTGTGTTTGTCTCGTCGAAACGCATCGAATGATATATTGGGTGACCTAGTTAGGTCATCCAAAAATTGGCCTGACCTGAAGTCAGGTCAAGGTCAGGTCAAGGTCAACTCTTACATTAATTTATTTGTCTCGAAAAGCCGAATACAATGGTGAAAACCCCATTGCTTTAAATCATACGTGACCTGGGCGGTCACATGAGCTGACCTCGTAGAGGTAAAAAAGCAGAAATGTGACATAGGGCTTTGCATTGGGGACAAGAGTGGTGGATCCACTGGCGGATCCAGGGGAGGGGGGCAAAGCGGCCATACCCCCCTCCCCCAACCGCCTGAAATCGGCGCAAATTTGACACATTTCCTGATATAGAAGAAAATCTAAGCAACTTGTACTAAGGAAAGTTTGTTTTAAATCAGCTATTAATGCATATAGGCAAGCGAAATCCGACGAGTTTTCAGAATTGTCTTTTTGGGATTTGGCTCCCCAAGCTACCCGTGCCCCCCCCCCCCTCCAAACCACCGTTCTGGATCTGCCAGTAGGTGGATCCGGAGAAAATTGGTCAAATTTAGCCATTTCCTATGGATTTGTACGTGTTTTAATGTTTTCCCCATTGACTTATAATGAGGAGGTCACGAAATAGATCTGACCTTCAGTCGCCGATATAAAATAAAAATCGAGATATACGAATTGTAGGTACTTATCACCTGATGACATATGAGTTTCAAACCGTTTGGTCAATCACTTTGTCTGTGGCACGAGCACAAACGTTTTGGAGGTGGAGTCACTTGACTTGACCTGGTGACCTGACCTGAGATGTGAGTGTGTGATCTCGTGACCACCTGTAGTAACGGCCGAGACCGCGAGGTGGCAGGTGTGTCAGTTGCCGGCGGGGCTTGGGAGCGTATAGATCGCGGCTCGTGGCCGATTGTTCTTTGCGAAGCCAAGCGATCATAATAAAAGGACATGTTCAAAGTTGTGACATAACATAGTTCAAGCATAACATAGCGCGGTCGGTAGGACTTAGTTTCTCCTTTGCATTAGACCAGTGACGGACAGACAGGAGTGTTGCGTTTTGCGCGCGATCCAAGATGGCAGACCAGGACCAGAAACACGCTGCGGGCGAGACCAGTGATGCTACGGCCGCCATCTCCGTCTCGGAGGTACTCACCCTGCTCAGAGACCAGGCTATCGCCGACAACCTGCGCGAGGAAGAATCTGCTCGGCGCGAGGAGAGACTCGCCGCCATGTTCGATGGGATGCACACCCGCGTGTCTGTCGGAGCCGCGGGGTCAACGACCTCCGCCGGCGCGAACTCGGCCGCCGGCCAGTCAGCTGCTGGCGCCCGGGTGCCACACGAGTCTGTGGGGCGGGGTCCACGCCTCCACGAGGGCATCAGCCTGCTGGAGTTTGGCATCTGGAAAACTCGGTTTCGTGCACACGCCAAGCGGGCGAGATGGGACATGCTCTCCATCGAGGATCAGACGGCGTCCCTCCTCGCCTTACTGGACGACTACTGGACACGCACCCTTCAACACGGGTTGGATATACCAACACCCAACACGTACTCAAATAGCATCACGGCCTTCCAGCAGCACCTTCGCCGACAGCGCAGCATCGTGCTGGACCGCCGGGATTTTTTTTCCGGCGGCAACAAGAAGCCGGCGAGTCATTTGACGACTACCTGATCACATTGATGGAGCTCGCCCAGTTTTGTGAGTTTTGTCCTCAATGCCGTGATGAGCAGTTCCGTGACCGCATCGTGAACGGTGTGCGTGACCAGGAGGCCCTGCAATCGATGCTGGCTGAGCCTGATCTCACACTGGACAAGGTCATCAAACTCTGTCGGGCCAGCGAGAGTGCCAGGACCAACTCTGCAGCTCTCCGCCCCGCCACGGTGCAGCCGGTGTCAGCCTACCGTCGCAGCCGCAGCATGCGCCGCCCCAGCCCGGCAGCAGGTCGCAGCTGGCGCCACCGGTCCAGCAGTGACAGCGATGGCGTTCGCGGCAGCCGCTCGCCTGGACACGGGACCGCGGCACCGGCCGCCCGCGGGACCGTGATGAATACTCCCGCCGTGGAGGGCGGCATCGTGACTCGGAGCGCGGCGACGTGACCTGCGATCGCTGCGGCCGCCGTCGTCACTCCTTCGGCGAAATGTGCCCGGCGAGGCAGGCAGCTTGTTTTGCATGTGGCGCCACCGGCCATTTTGCTCGCATGCGTCCGCGTGCCGACGGTCGGGGTGCCAGCCCCGGCGGCGGGCGCGGCCCGTCGCCGTCAGCCGGTCGCCGTCAGTCGGTGCGGCCCGTCGCCGTCAGCCGGTCGCCGTCAGTCGGTGCGGCCCGTCGCCGTCAGCCGGTCGCCGTCAGTCGGTGCGGCCCGTTGTCGCTGATGTACGTGTGCGAAGCGTGTTCGACCACCAGTCGCCGAAAATCCGCGTGGAGACGCGGCACAGCTCCGGACTCAGTGTCATGCTGTGGACTCCCGACACCGGCGCAGAGGTGTCCTGCATGGGACTGACTCCGGCGGAGCAGCTCGGGGTGGACCCCAACACTCTGTCGGCGCCCTCTGAGCGGTTTTACGCCGCTAATGGCCAGGAACTTCTATGTCCATAGGCGTAACCACCTTCTGAAAGTAGGTGGGAACGAAGGCACTTTGAACTCGATTCTGTCCATGCAACGCCCATAGGCGTAATGTTAAAATCCGAAAATGTTACTGGGGACTGATCCCCAGTGACAGTGGTGGCTACGCGCCTGCCTCTGTCACGGTCAGTTCCCGTGTGATTTATGGCTCGGCGGTAGAGCGACGTCCACGACGGTCTTCGTCCTTCACCGGCTGGACGCAGCGCTACTCGCATGGTTCGACGCAGTTCATCTGGGCATTTTCCCCCAGACAACCCGAGGCAGATCCGCTCGGTGGAATCAGCTGATCGCGGCGCGCGCTCGGCGCCGCGGCGGTCAGCGCCGAGTCAGCCGACGCCTGCGCCGCCTCCGTCTGGCCGAGCGACTGGGCCGACATCTGGTGAGGAGGCGGCGCAACCCACCGCCACGGCGGGGCCGGGCTGCAGCGTGCCACCGCCGCTGCCGCCGCCCGCCGCCCCAGGGTGGCCCGCCTTCACAGCGGTCGGAGCCGGCGAAGCCGGCCGACACACGGGTGAACGACCGCTCCGGGATGCCATCATGGAATCCTGCGTGGGGCGATCCCACAGAGGAGCAGAAAAGTGAGCACATGACCGCATTGCAGCGTGCTTTCCCGCGCGTCTTCAGCTCTGACCCACCGCTCCGACAGATGTTGGGCGGCCCCATGCGTATCGAGTTATCCCCCGATGTCCGCCCGGTTGCTGTAACCGCTGCTAGGAATGTTCCCCATACATGGCGCGATGCTATCAAACGGAAGCTCGATGCGTTGGAGTCTCAAGGAGTGGACGCCGCCTTGGATTATCCGACGGACTGGTGTCATCCGATCGTACCGGGGGCCAAAAAAAACAACCCTGATGGCTCAGGCGCCGGTGTCCGTCTCTGTGCTGATCGAGCGCGGTTGAATCGCTATGTACGCCCATCTGCGCGCCCCTCCACCACGTCACCATATGACGCCGTGTCAGGTATCGAGCCAGGCTCACGTTTCTTCACCGCCCTCGACGCCAGATCGGGTTATTTTCAGATCCCGCTCGCCGAGGGCGACCAAGATCTTACCTGTGTTATCACCCCGTTCGGGAGGTATAGGTTCCTTCTGGCCCCCATGGGCCTCTGCTCGAGCAGCTCGGAGTACAACCGACGGGGAGACCTCGCTCTTGCTGGCATCACCTGCACTGCCAAGGTCGTCGACGACATCATCGCCTCCGACATCTCCTACGCCGCACATCTCTCTCACGAGATCCGTATCCTGGAGCGCTGCGATGAGCACGGGATCACGCTGCACCCGCTAAAGATAAGGTATGCCACCAGCAGCGTGGACTATTGCGGGTATCGCGTCAGCGAGGCCGGCTTCACGGTAGACGAGCGCAAGACGAAGGCGATCGCAGAGTCCACCACGCCCTCCAACATTACCGACCTACGTTAGTTCCTCGGTCTCGCCAATCAGCTCGTTGCTTTCTCGCCGTACATCGCCGGGGCTGCGGAGCCACTCCGCGATCTGCTGCGCCCAAGTCCAACGTGGCTCTGGACAGCGCAGCAGGACCAGGCATCTCGCGATGTGAAGCAGCAGCTGGTGGCACCACCGGTCCTGGCATTTTATGACACTTCCAAACCGACAACCCTGCAAACCGACGCCTCTCGGCTGAACGGGTTCGGTTACGCCCTCTTGCAGCTCCACGGATCAGATTGGAAGCTCGTCCATTGCGGCTCCAGATTTTTGACGTCCTGCGAAACGAGGTACGCCGTCATCGAGCTAGAGATGTCAGCGGTAACGTGGGAGGTTAAAAAGTGCCGCCCCTTCCTCGCCTGCCGCCGCTTCGAGTTCGTCACTGACCACCGACCTTTGGTGTCGATCCTGACTCACAAATCGCGCCCAGAGATCGAGAATCCCCGGCTCCAACGGCTCCGCATGAAGCTGCTCGACTACCAGTTCACCACTTTCTGGAGGCCAGGCAGGCAACTGGCCATCCCGTACGCTCTGTCGCGGGCCCCGGTGGACACGCCGACTCCAGACGATGAGGACGACAGCGCCGAGATCGGCCCCCAGATCCGCTGCATGTTGACCCGGTCCCTGGCCGAGACCGAACCGGACGGCACCCGCGTCTCACCTGTGGAAGACGCCATGCTGACGCGGCTTCGAGATGCGGCCCGCGACGATGTCGAATACCAGGCGCCGTGCTGAATGGTTTCCCAAATGAGACGGCCGATCTGGCCAGCCACCTGAGGCCCTACTGGCCTGTTCGTGATCGTCTCGCGCTGGACGACGAGCTGCTGGTGCGTGGGCCGCGCTTGATCATCCCCACCCGCCTGCGACGCGAGGTGCTCCTCCGCCTGTACGACAGCCATCAATGCATCATCCGCACTCATCGACGCGCCCGACAGACGGTCTATTGGCCAGGCGTGGACAGAGATGTCGACAACGTCGTCCAGTGGTGCGCGTCCTGCCGCACCTACCTGCCCAGCCGGCAGCGCGAGCCGCTGCTCTCGGACCCCGCCCCCTCACGACCCTTTGAATCTGCCTCGACGGATTTTTTCACCCACGCAGGGCATAACTATCTGGTATTCGTTGATCGGCTCTCCGGCTGGCTCTCCGGCTGGCCTCCTGCCCCGGTGACTCCACCGCCCGCACCCTGATCCGCCACCTTCGACAGATATTTGCATCTACTGGCGTCCCATGTGTTCTCAGGAGTGACAATGGCCGGCAGTATACCGCCCGTGTGACGCGCGATTTTTTCGCCAGATGGGGTGTGATCCACCACCCCTCTACGCCGCATAATCCCCAGTCGAATGACCACGCCGAGGCGGATGTGAAGCTGGTGAAGCGCCTCCTCTAAAAGTCAGCGGTGGGCGCCAACCTCAACTCGGACGACTTCGCCCGCGGCCTCCTCGAGATTCGCAATACGCCGCGCTCTGATGGCCGCTCCCCCGCGCAGGTGTTGTACGGCCGCCCGCTTCGTTCCGCCGTCGTCGGGCATCACTGCTCGTTCACCCCGAATGGCAGTGCGCGGCGGACGAGTGTGATGCATGCGCTGAGCTCGTCCACGACGCCGCGAAAAACGCATACGACCTACACAGCAAGCCGATCCTGTCGCCAGCGCTCGGCTCCCCTATCGCGGTGCAGCACCCCGACTCTCGCCGCTGGGAGCGGCTTGGCACTGTGGTCGGCCTCGGGCGCCGCCGCGATGTGCTGGTGAAGCTGCCCAGCGGCAGCATTTTATGGCGCAACAGGCGTTTTGTGCGTCCGTTCCCGCCCGCCGCTTCCTGCCACTCCTCTTTGTCCGCGTCGGAGACTGGCATGTCGCTGTAACATAGCCAGCCCACCGACACGGCCCCGTCGTGCCCCTCGTCTCAGCCTGCACCCGCCACCCCCCGGTCAGTACGGTTCCCGGCCAACGCCGTAACTGCCGTCTTCGAGGATACCCGATGTTGTGGCGACCACCACATTAGCCTCATCAACATTTAAATATTGATACAAACACAAACTATCTATTGTTTCATCACGTGTCACTGTATATTCACTCGTTAAGCTTCAGCTGGCTCCCATTCTGACTTCTGAGCTCTCTCAGCTATAACAATGGCATTTATATTGCAATTTGAGATGTTACAAGATTTTTGCCGTAGGCTTCACACTGCGCAGACACCACCAGACACCATGCCGCGCGGTGACCGTGAAAAACAGCTGACCGCAGTCCGCTGGCCACTGCTGACCGTCAGAAGTCGTGAGAACACAGCGCTGACGCGAGGGACGGCGCCACCTTTTCGTCGCTCGGAAATAGATGGCGCTGCAACAGCCTCTGAATCTGAATAGGTAGCGCTGCTGGGGCCGTCGGGCGATGGCGCTGTCACACCCACCCCTTGAAGCCTCTCCACTTGAGTGGCTTCAACTAAACACAACTAAGCAGCCATCTACATCTTCACTAACCTTGTGATAGGTCGCTGCAGCAGCAGTCCCCTGGTCCTTACATCTACGGATCGCACCAGGCCGTTAGCTCCGACCTTGACATGTTCAACTAAACCTAATGGCCACTGGCCTCGCGGCACACTATCATCTACCACTAGCATAATATCACCTACTGTAACGTTTGCTCGCCTCCTAGTCACCGCATAGGGCCTCTCCTGGAGCAGCGGCAAATACTCAGCCCTCCATCTTCTCCAGAACACATCAGACAAGTATCTCACTTGTTTCCAACGCCTGCGACTAAAGCTATCACCATCATCCACAAGCCCAAACGGCATCGCCACACTACAGGCGCCTAAGTTCAGGAGATGGTTCGGGGTGATGGGTTCTGGGTCTCTCGGGTCAAAGGATACAGGAGTGAGAGGACTGTTGTTTAGGATCGACTCAACTTCACAGAGGAGTGTGGTCAATGTCTCTTCCTTCAACTGCTGCGTCGTTAGTAACCTGTCCAGGATCCTTCTGTCGACCTTATCTGCCGCTCCCAAACGCCCCCATGATGGCTCGCTGCGGCCGTATTAACCCGCGCACTGCAGGGGGGTTGATTTCCGCCCCCCTCATGTTTTTCAAAGATAGCGAAAAAACGGCGGCGCTGCGCGCCACCGGGTTTTGGTACACCTGTTAGGATATCAATTGCGCACACTTTGAAGAGAAAAAAATATACTCGGGTCATCTCAGGTCAGGTCACCAGACCAGGTCAAGTGACCCCACCTCCAAAAATGTTTGCAGTTGTGCCAAAGCCAGAGTTTGTCACCAATCAGTTTGAAACTTACAGGATGTCATGAGGGCATCAGTACTTACAATTCGTTTATCTCGGAATTTTGATATCGGTAGCCTAAAGTCAGGTCAATTTCGTAGCTTCCCTATAATAAGTCAATGGGGAAATATACAAATGCTTCCTATTTCAAGGACATGCATGATATTAGTCCAATTATTTCTGGATCATGTTATTATAGGATATTCTTGATGATCCAAGTGTAATTTTTGTTCAGTGACCCATATTGGGTCATTTGAGGTCATGCGAGGTCACCATCACTTTTTTGTCAATAACTCTCGACATAATTAAGATAGAGAAGTAAAACAGACATCAATGTGTTTGTCTCGTCGAGACACGTCTTCCCATATACAACATGCCCTACTTGTGTCACCACTTGATCTTGACCTGAGGTCAAATTGTTACGTTGACTTAATAAGGTCACCATTTATATCACATTTATATCACGATTTTGAGGAAATTTTTCTTTCTTTTCTTTTTGACCTCTGGAGCCTCAAATATTGATCTGAGATCAAATCAGAGGACACCTTAGGGATTTCAAATTTCACCGGCTGGAATTTGTTTTTTTCTGTTTGTTTCTAACTAGCATCGTTTCTGAGATATATGGGAATTTCTGGAGCGATGTCCTAACACAGGTAAAACTGGAAAGTTTGACCTTTGATGACCTCTGGTGACCTCAATTATGACCTGACCTAAAAGAACACTGAAATACTTTCGATAGAACATGTATGAAGCTATCAAATACATTTTTCCGCTTCTCGCTACGTTGCGTAGTTTTCGAGATCTAAGGGGGGGGGGGTGGAAATCAACCCCACCCCCTGCAGTTCGTGTTCGGCGCAAAGCCCTTGCAGTGCGCGGGTTAAACTTAAACTCAACTCCTTGTTTCAACATCGTCTTGTGAATCGATTCTTCACTCTCTTCTAGCTTCTGTAGCTCTCGTTTCAACTCCTTGCTTCCGCCGACGAAGTTTGTACCTTAGTCTGATTTTAGTGTCTACACGTGACCTCGTCTAGCCTTGAACCTGCGCAACGCGCAAAAGAAGGAGTCTGCTGACAGGTCTTCTGCGACTTCGATGTGTACTGCCCGTACTGAAAGGCACGTGAAGATGACGCCGTAGCGTTTTACTTGACTTCTGTTCTGCTTAACGTAAAATGGCCCAAAATAATCCATACCGGTATTCGTAAATGCCGGTTCGAAGGCGACACGATCCGCTGGTAGATCGATCTGGCCATCTTCTGACTTTCTGGAAGGTGATGCTTTCGACAAACAACGCACCGACCAAGAACTCTCCGGACACACGTGCTTCCTTTCACGATCCAGAAACGACTCCGCAGCTTCGATAGTACCAGCTGTGGACCTGAATGTCCAGTCTTTTCATGAGCATCCTGTATGACCAGCTCCGTGAAATGCCCCTCACTTGGGAGCACGACAGGGTGCTTCATCTCTGATGCGATACTGGTGTTATGTAGTCGTCCTCCTACACGAATGATCCCTGCACGCATGGCCGGACACAGCTTGCGAATCTTGCTGTTTCTTGAGACTGGTCGGCCATTCTTCAAATCTGCGTACTCCCGGGAGAAACTGCGCTTCTGCTGCCACGTGATCGCCCATGTTTCCGCTTCTCGCAGGTCTGCTGCTTCCAGTCGTGACGGTGACCGCTGTGTCTTGTTCAGGAGACGTTGCCGAATGCGAAGTAGCCAAGCCAATCCTCTTAACATAGCATGCTTGTTGCTGTAGTGGTTGACCAACATTTCCATGGGTCTTGTTCGGTGTCTACTGACTCGACTTCAACCTTGGCGACTGCGCAAACTGACACCCTTTTCACTTCAGGGTCTGTATCAGTCATCTTGTCCATAGCCGGTGGCATCTTCGGCCAGTCTTCTTCGTTCAGCGTCAAGAATTCGGGTCCTTCCAGCCATCTGTCACTTTGGACACCTCTGCTGACATCATCAGCTGGGTTGATCTTACTGGGGCAAAAACGCCAACTTTCTGCCTTGGACCCATCATGGATGATCGCCAGCCTGTTGCTGACGAAGGTGTGGTAGCGAGTTGTCTTGTTCTGAATGTATCGTAAGACAGTGGTGCTGTCTGTCCAAAAGTAGTCCTCTCTCTCGGAACTTGTTCCCAGTGCATCTTCAATGAGCGCGGCAGTGCTTCGGCTGTCACTGCAACCATCAGTTCTAGACGAGGGATTGTGACGCCCTTCAGAGGCGACAGATGACCGGTTCCTTTCACGAGGGACACATGAACCTTGCCTTCTCCGTTTGTCAATTTGGCGTAGGTGACGGATCTATACGCCCATTCACTTGCGTCACTGAAGTGATGTATCTGTAACGACGTCACTTTGCCGAACCCATCCGGCTTAAGGCATCGCTGGAGATGCAATGGTTCAGTTGCTTCCAGGCTGGAGAGCCACTCAATCCAGCTACTTCGCTGTTGATCCGTCATCTCTTGATCCCAGCTTCCTCCCAGTTTGCACAGTTCTTGGAGGATCTTGCGACCGCGGATGACAGTTGGCGCAACCATGCCAAGGGGGTCGTACATCGAGCTGACATCTGGTAAGACGCCCCTCTTCGTCAGCGGCTTCGATCTCAGCTTCGCAGCGTCCACAGAGACTCCCAACAAGTCTCCATCTGTCTCTCACATGACGCCTACGGTTCGTTCCTCTGGCATACTCTCGCCTCTTCCCGTCCATCTTGTCATCGCCTTCGACCTATCTTCGGGTCGGATTGCAGACATCACCGCGGCGCTGTTGCTGGTAAACTTTGTAAGGTTGAATCCTCCTCGCTGACAGAGTGTCTTCAGCTCTTGTACCAGGTTGATAGCCGTTGCTTCATCTGGTGTCGACTTCAGTACGTCGTCGACGTAGAAGTTGTCCCGAACGGTTCTGCTCGCTTCCGGTGACAGATCGGAACTCAGGCTAGCTGCTGTCTCTCTGAGTGCGTAGCACGCGACACTGGGTGATGATTTAGCTCCGAACGGTTGCACGGTGATCCTGTGTTGCTCGATGATGCCGGAGTTGTAATCACCTCCCTTCCACCACAAGAACCGGAGCAGATCTCGATCTGTGTTGGGGACCTTGACTTGATTAAACACGCCTTCAATATCAGCCATGAAGGCCACGTTCTCTGTCCGGAACCGAAGTAGCACGTCCAGAAGCATGTTCGTGTGTTCTGGACCCTGCAGCAGGCAGTCATTGAGACTGACGTCTTGCCATCTTGCCTCACAGTCAAATACTATGCGCATCTTTTCCGGCTTGTCCTCTCGTACGACGGCGTGGTGCGGCAAGTACCAGACTCTTCCGTCGTCCCGCATCAGGTCGTGGTCTGGCACAGGTTCTGAGTATCCCTTGTCTGACATGTCTTTCATACTCTGCTGGTATTTCTCAGCAAACTTGGAACTCTTCTTCATCTTCTTTTCTAGACTCGACAGCCTTCGTTTTGCTACGTTGATGTTATCTGGTAGCATCGTCAGTTCGTCTGCTAGTGGCATTCTCACTTCGTAGTGTCCTTCATTGTGTCGTTTTGTAGCCTCCGCCATCTTCATGAACCTTGTGTCATCTTCAGACAATCCTTTCTTGGTTGAGTGGAGGCGTTCTTCGTACTCATGGTTGTAGAGGTTCCGTATCTTGTCTTCGATATCAGCTGCTTCTTCACGAACAACGATCCTGTTCACCCTCGCTGCTTCTGCGCTTCTTGCTGCTCCGACGACCGTCCAACCATACCGTGTGCGTACAGCGTAGGGACTTCCTTCCCGGCTCGGTAGAACTTCGAGCGGCTCCATAGCCAAGAATGCATTCGCTCCCAGCAGCAGTCCGACATCTTTCTCTTCTTGGATGGGCAACTCAATGTTTCGAAGATGCTCCCATTCTTCTATGTCAGCTTGCTTCGGGAAGTCGTCGCGACCGACTGGGATGTCCTTCATCGTGTAGAGAGGTGGCAGGTCCATCGTGTTTTGTCCTTGGACATCAGTCATCTTCAGACCATGCACCACCTGAGTTTCCACTCTCACGTCTCTGTCCACCGTCGTCAGAGTCAAGTGCGTTCGGGGAATGTTTGCCAAGTTCAGTTGGTCAAACAGTGACAGCGATATAAAACTGTGGGTTGAGCCTCCATCTAATAACGCCGAAGTCTGAAGCTGGGAAGTACCCCTCTGAATCGTGACTGATACTACCGGTAGAACTGACTTACTCGCTTTAGTGTCTCCTGTCACGCGACATGACGTCACGCCTGTGGCATTGACCTGCTTCTGCTGCTGCTGAGGCTGCAGGACCCGTTGCTGAAGTCCACCCTCTTGCTGCTGCTGCTGAGGCTGCAGAACTCGCTGCTGAAGTCCACCCTGCTACTGCTGTAGTTCATTCATGTGAATCGAGGTGGGATGTTTGCGGCCACACAGCCCGCATGTTGACCTTCTTCTGCATTCAGCACTTCTGTGACCCTTTCTTTAACAGCCGTAACAGAGTGCACATGTCCGGACGAATTTTTATTTTCTTCTGAAGATGATGACCCGAGATTTCGACACTCTTGTACATCATGGTTTTGACGACCACAGTAGGTGCAGGTCTTCTGATGAGCTGACACGCTGACTTGTGTTGCTGCTACTACAGTGCGCCGACTTCCCTTGAGTGATATCTCCGACTGGTTCTGTGGGAGGATGGCAGCACAGTTGATCAGTACCCTCACTTGTTTACCCAGCCATGCATCAAGCTCACGGAGGATGGGTCTCTGGGGTTCCAACAACAGGGCATGTTCTGTCCACTTTATTCTCAGATCAATGGGTAGCTTCGCAATGACTCTGCGGAGGTTCTCAGCACTTGTCAGGTCACCATCATACTCCAGTTCCTCAAACACTGCCACTGCACAGTGAAGAGCAGCATGCAGTTTATCCAGTCCTGCAGCATCTGATGAAGCAGGAGATGGTGCGTCGAAGATGGCCTGCAAACTGGCGTAAACTATGTCTGTCTCACGGCCAAATCGAGCCTTCAGAGCGTCAATGGCCTTCTCATACAGGGAACCATCATGTCATACCTGCAATAGTTGCCTGTGCTATTCCTGTCAGTGATGTCTGGAGATGGGTTATTTTCTCAGTGCTTGATAGCAGTGGGTTCTTGTGGATTGTCAGGTTAAACAAGGCAAACCACCTTGACCACTCGGACGGTTCTCCCCCAAACTTAGGCAAAGACAGTTTTGGAACACTGTGGTGGAAGAACGGCCCTACCATACTTGCTGTTGTGGTTGCTGTTGCAGTAGTTGGTTCGTGGCTTGATGTACCCGATGCTCAGTCTGTCGCGGGAGGAATGGCTGTGCTGTCCCAAGCACATGCTGCTGAGACTGCTGTCCGAGGGATGACTGTGCTGCACCATGTGCTTGCTGAGGCTGGTGCTGCAGGGTTGGCTGTGCCGCTCCATGCAACTGCTGCTGGGGCTGCTGGAATTGGTCAGGGGTCCGAACAGTGGTTGGACGTGGTTTTGCTGTAGGAGTCATTTCCCCAAGCATGCTGCTACAATGATCATTGAACACCTCCTCTCTAGCTTATAAATATCTAGAGCTTCTTTCATCTCAAAAACCTCCTTTTCTTCCTGCAGCCTTGCTAATTCCCTATTAACTCTCTGTTTCTCCTTCATCAGCTTGAGCTTAACTTCTAGTTCAGCTCTATTGGCTGCTTCCTCTGCTATTCTGAGTCTAACTGAGGATGTGGTAGAGTGGGATGCTTGGGATACACTGTCATTGGTAGTCACATCTGAACGCACACCAACAACACAACCAACATCATGGCCTGAGCCAGCATCAACACCCGCAGCCTGACCAACACCAGTGCTCGAGCCAGCATCAACACCCGCAGCCTGAGCAACACCAGTGCCCCAGCCAGCATCAACACCCGCAGCCTGACCAACACCAGGTTCATCACCCACCACAGCTCTCAGTCTTTCACACAACTCAGTCTTGGTGCCTTGGCTGTCTAAACCCAGTTTCTCTAATTCAGTTCTCAACTGGCTGACCTTCAATGTATGCATCACTGGTTCAGTTTATGTACCACTTAGCTGCTAGACATTGTCACACTTCTCTGTTGAAGTCTTGTTGAACAAAGGTTGAAGTGAGTTTTCATACCAACATCTTGCAGCTTGTAATACTTAAATTCAAGCTAACTCAAAAGACAACTTAGTTAATAAATTCGCAACTCGCAAGCTTATTAACACGCGCCCTGGAGGGGGGGGCGAAATCCGCCCACCCCTCCGGTTTTTCGAGGATAGCGTAAAAACAGCGGCGCGCAGCGCCGCCGTTTTTTGTATACCTGTTTAGAAATGAACTTCCCGCATTATGTAAAATTCTTGGCCTCAGGTCATCTCAGGTCAGGTCACCAGACCAGGTCACGTGATGACCTCAACTCCAAAACGTTTGCAGTAGTACCACAGCCACAGTTTTACGCCGATCGGTTTCAATCTTACAGGAATTCCTAAGGTCATAGATACCAACAATTTGCTTATCTCGGATTTTTAATATCGGTGACCTAAGGTCAGGTCAATTTTTGTGACCGCCAACACGGTTTTATCAATAGCTATCGACATAATGAAGATAGAGAAGAGAAAACGGTACCAATATGTTTGTCTCGTCGAGACACGTCTCCCAATATGCAACATGACCAACTTGGGTCACCACTTGATCTTGACCTGAGGTCAAATTTATCAGTTGACCTAACCCGGTCACCATGAATATGATTCGAATCGCCTTGACAAGACACACGCGATGGCGTAAACATTATTGCTTTATCTTTATTAGGTAAAAGGTTATTTGGGGAAAACAGTTTCGTATCTTATACGTGAGTGTCCTGCGTTCCAACGCTGTTTTTGTTCGTGGAACTAATGTTCTGTTACGTTTCGTTAGATCCGCTTAGCCCTGTTGCCTACAGGCATGTCATTTCGCTCCTCGTTCGTGTATTTTCTGATATGCGGGGTGTCATGAACATGCTTCCCGTGATTCACGTCCTGCGGCACGTCCTGCGGCACGCGACTGTGTGCTTACATTTGTTAGACGTTCGCTCGCCACCGTCGTCCCCTCGCTCCGTCTGGGGGGATCACGTGACCACCTGTAGTAACGGCCGAGACCGCGAGGTGGCAGGTGTGTCAGTCGCCGGCGGGGCTCGGGAGTTTGTAGATCGCGGCTCGTGGCCGAGTGTTCTTTGCGAAGCCCAGCGATCATAATAAAAGGACATGTTCAAAGTTGTGACATAACATAGTTGAAACATAACAACCCGAGGCAAAATAAAATTAACACCGTGTGGGTAATTGATGTCCCCACAGCTGTGCCAAATTTCGCGGAGCTGCGTGCCGCCGTTGAAACTCCGGTGGCAATGCCCTTGTTATTATACAAAGTCGAGTGGACGTGTAAAAAGTTTGGGGGGGGGGGGGGCGTCGCCCCCCCCCCCCCCCAGCTCCAAAGTTGGGCAGGGGCGAGTTGCCCCTATTGCCCCCACGGTTCCCACGTCCCTGGACATGTTGGAAGATGCCTTCAGGGCGCAAATCTCCTTCTTCTTCCACACGGGACACTGAGTGGAGGTCACGAAGTGGTATGTGAATCCACAGCTCAGGCACTTGGCTGGTGCCGAACAGGCAGAGCCGTCGTGCGGCGCTGCACCGCACTTGTGGCACTGGGCCTCCTGCCTACAAAATCTGACGCTGTGGCCAAATTTTTACATTTGTAGCAGCGAAGGGGGTTCGGGATGTAGACGCGTACGTTGTATCTGAGGTATCTAGCGACTAAAGTAGACGGTAGCGTGGTTGTCTGGAACGTGAGGACAAGGGGGCTGGTGTCACGCCTCTGGCAGTCACGGAACGCTGTCATACGTCGCACGTGCGAGACTCCTTCTGAGCGGAGACCTTCGAGAATGTCCTCCTCGGACATAAGCCTCATCTCCGGGGCGGAAACCGTACCGGTCGTAATGAAACCGGTCGTAATGAAAATGAACTTAATTTATCCATGACTATAATAGTCGATTTAATCGCAAACACAGGCGACGATACGAAAAGTATTGTGTGTAATCTCGAGAAGCTTCAGAAGAAGTTAATCAATGCACATAACTCTGTTGTGTTCCATCAAACTTGTATCCTAACCCTCGCCCGGGTAGGGGGTGGATGCCACCCCCTCGGTTTTTTCTTAAATAACTCGCGTAGTTTCTAACCAGTTGCGATGAAACTTTCAGTACCCTACTTTTGACAAATTTGACACAGAATCTGAAAAAGTGAATTTCTAACCCACATGACCCGTGACCTATGCCCTGTTTCTCAAGGTCATGTCAGGCGCAACTGGCGTCCCGCAGATCGATGCTTGTAACTTGTGCAGTTTCCGAATGTGTGTTGTTCAGGAGCATATGCAAAGTGTTTACAGGTGACAGTTGTGGTTTTCACTGAGATTGTAACCTCGATTGACCTTTTCAGAGGTCAACTGAGGTCATTGATCCCCGATGACCTCCTATGACTTTGTTGGGCTTCTGGCGGTTTCTAGGACAATTAGTGACGCTGATTTCAAATTTGGGATCCATTTTAGATAACTATATGTTCCAATGGGGGTCATACACATCTGCAGGTCAACCGTGGCCACTGACCTCAGGCCACTGACCTGACATGACCTTTTTGGACTTTGGCAGTTTTTAGGACATTTTGTGACGCTGATTACGAATTTGGCACCTATTAAGCATTATGATATGCTCATTCACAATTATAGCTCGATAAAATTAAATGTATACGCATTTTCAATTTCTATGACTTTTGGGTCATTGACATGACCTCATAGGTCACTAATGAGCCACGACCTGAACGTCGGATATCAGCGGCTTCCTCTCGTCACCAGCAACACGCTCGTCTTTGAATCGAAGCTCTAGGTCAATTACAGGCGAAACGCTAAGGGGGGGGGGGGTCGTACCAACCCCCGCCCTACCCGAACACGTAGTGATTTTGCCCTACCCGGGCGAGGGTTAAGCGGTTTATTGCCAAACTTCACTGATATACGACTACACAACCCGGTTATAGGAGAAAGACAAGTTACGCTATATTTCAGGAAGAAACTAGTAGAAGAACAACTCAAAGAAAAAGAGACAATAGTTCGTGACCTTTAAAGTGGAACAGAAGAAACTGTAAAGAACACTGATAGATCAAGACGTAGATAAAGAAGTATTGGAAAAAATCTATCGAGTCCTTCATGATGGATAATCGTATTACAATAGTGTCGTGAGAGAGCGAATCAGAAGTAAATTAAATCAGTTATATGGAGGAACTGTGAACTTAAAATGTGATGGAGATGCTTTTGTGAACCAGTCATCTAGGACGCTGAATGAAGATGCAAAGGAATTCCTTAATTTAAGAGTAAACTGTCATGTAGCGGGACATTTTCAATTCTGTCAGAAGAACACTAAATTAGAGTTACTTTACCAAGATGTAACGAAGCTAGAAAAAGACAACAAGGTTTCGGTAACACCAGAATTACGTCCTCTTTTGCTAGCGGAAGGTACAAAACGCAGAGGGAAAAAGGTAAATAGCGTTCTGACGCCAAGGCAGCGAGAAGCAGCGAAGTCGCTACGTGAAGACAATGACATTGTAATTCGTAAGGCTCATAAAACAGGAGTTTACGTTATTCTCGACAAGACTGATTACCTACGCAAGATTGATGAAATAGTTTCTGATAAAGAAAAGTTCAAGGCTATACGTAGAAACCCTAGACAAGATCTGAAAAAGAAGGTAAACGATCTCATAGCTGCTGCTAATGCTGAAATAGGTGGAGTTCACTTCCAGCATATCCTTGGTGAATATCAGCCGGGGTATTTGTACGGAAACGCCAACATACATAAGGACGGGACGGGACCCCTTTGCGACCGATTATATCGCAAATACTTAAACCGACATATGAAATCGCCAAGGAGCTTAATGGCATTATAACTCCGTACATTCCTGTCAAGAATACGCTTAGATCGGCTGAAGACTTTTTAACTGTTCTAAAGTGTAGCGAACCACAGGGCATTATCGCATCTTTGGACGTCTCTAGTCTATTTACGAATGTGCCTGTAAAGGAGAGTGTAGAAATAATCCTCAAGTATGTGTACGAAAACAGCGATTATGACCCTCC
Source organism: Chirona hameri (assembly GCA_036785665.1). Taxonomy (NCBI): domain Eukaryota; kingdom Metazoa; phylum Arthropoda; class Thecostraca; order Balanomorpha; family Balanidae; genus Chirona; species Chirona hameri. The sequence goes on from JAXIVJ010014847.1 coordinate 31,763, forward strand.
CAAACTTCCCAGACACCTGCTCAAACAGCACCTCCTCGCCTGCACGGCAGAAGCACCATTCCGAGTCCCGGATGACAAGCTGTACCTGCAAGTGGATGGTGTGGCAATGGGCTCACCTCTTGGTGTGCTCTTTGCTAACGCTTACATGTGCCATGTGGAGGAACAAGTCTTGGAAAACACCGCAAAAGTGCCACACATATCCAAGCGGTACGTTGATGACATTTTCGACATGCTGGACAGTGAAGACGACTGTAAGTCTTGCGACAGGAAATGCAGAAAGCTTCAGTGCTTAAGTTCACATACGAGCTCGGCGTGGATGGAAAGCTTTCATTCCTTGACGTGCTTGTAGACAACTCGAGCGGCCGCACGGAGACGTCCGTCTACCGAAAGAAGACCGACGGTGGCCGATGCCTGAATGCCCTCAGTGAGTGTCCCCAGCGGTACCGGCGCGGGTCATTCGGGCTTACGTGCGCCGGGCATTGAAGACCTGTAGTAGCTGGGAAAGCGTGCATCTGGAGCTGAACTACATCAAGCAAATGCTGGTAAATAACAACTATACGAACAGTGAAATAGATAACGAGATCAAAACAGCTCTTGAGAACTACATCAGGTCCAAGCCAGGCGAGAAGAACAAAGAAACCCATAAAATAACGTTATTCTACAAAAACACCATGACAACTGCCTACAAGGCAGATGAGAGTATTTTGAGGGAAATCATCAAGAACGTGACCCCAAAACTGATGGGAAAATAGAGCTAAGGATATACTACAAGAACAGAAGAACAGCGAATTTGATCCTGAGAAATAACACACAAGAACACCATGCTACAAAAGACCAATGTAGTTTACCGATGGATATGCCCTGACGAAGATTGCAAGCTTCGTGACAAGCCGGACGATTACATCGGTCATACGACCACCACCCTCTCCCGGCAAATGACAATGCACCTACATGACCACCCACCGTGCGAACACACCAAGAACAAGCACTAGCGATAGATAACTAGGAAGGCTCTGGTAGAAAACCTCGAAGTTCTTCAGCACGAGAGGAGGCGCAAAAGACTTCAGATCCCAGAGGCCGTACTGATTCGAGAGAAATGTCCTACTCTCAACACACAACGTGACTACCTAGGCATCTTCACCCTGTGCAGCACCGCTTATGGTGCAGGCTAGTGCTGAGTCAGTGCCATCTGCGGACATCAGCGCAATGATGGGTTCTACTTGGTGAAAGAAACGTATATATATATATATATATATATATATATATATATATATATATATATATATATATATAGATATAGATATAGATATAGATATAGATATAGATATAGATATAGATATAGATATAGATATAGATATAGATATAGATATAGATATAGATATAGATATAGATATAGATATAGATATAGATATAGATATAGATATAGATATAGATATAGAGATAGAGATAGAGATAGAGATAGAGATAGAGATAGAGATAGAGATAGAGATAGAGATAGAGA
>JAXIVJ010014848.1:0-5000 GCA_036785665.1 Chirona hameri
GCCGGGCTCTTTCCGGCCTAGACAATGGCCCTCTTAACCAGCCTGGGGCCCGCTCAGACCTGGCAATAGCCATTCGAGCCGACCGATCGCCCCCGCAAGTCGACCGAGAGCCCCCAAAACCGACAGCAGAGCCCCACAGTCACACTAGGGACCCCTACAGGCCGACTAAGGGTCCCTCAGGCCAACCGAGGGCCTCATCAAGGTGACCGAAGGCTCCTCAAGCCGAAAAAGGATCTCCTCAGGCTGACTGAAGGCACCTCAGGCCGAAAAAGGGCCTCCTCAACCAAGGGCCCTTGGGTGCCGACTGAGAGCCCCTATGACCGTCAGGGGACCCCCTCAGGCAAACCGAGGGCCTTTTCAGGCCGCCCGAGAAACCCTCAGGCCGACCAAGGGTCCCTCAGACCAAACGAGCCCCTTCAAGCTGGCCGAGGTCCACTCAGACCGAACGAGAGCCACTCAGGCAGGTCCCTCAGGCGTACCGAGGGCCACTCAGGCCCTCGGTAGGGGGGGGGGGAGGAGGGGCAAATCCCCCCTTCCAAACTCGACAGGGGCGACAATAGAAATTAGCCCCCCTCCACCAAAAAAAAAGTCCGCTGAAACTGGCGATGAAAAACGGGTACTGCCTGAGAAAAAAAAAGACTTATTGCGATTTGTGTTTGCCTTGTTCGTGTTTCCTCTATTTGGTAGTATTTTGGTAGCAGTAGGGATAGGGAAAGTGGCGCGTCTGACGCTATTTTGGAGTGATTCACAACGGGGGGGGGGTCCGCTCCGCCTCTTTAACACGGGCGAAAAGTGCGACAAAAATTAGCAGCGTCCGCAGCTCGGCCGTGTTCATGTATCCGATCATGAGCCAGATTTGACTGTTGACAGCTTCTCGACCAATCAGCGTGAGCCATTCTCGACGCTCATTGGTCGACGGCTGATGACTAGGAAGTGGGTCAGAATAGCCGAACATAATTTGTTTACGGAACGTTACCGCAGGGCGCCGTGCGGAGGGGATGGGTGTCTAGGGACTCTTCGGGGCTTTGTTTTTAGTTAAGGAAATGTTGAGAGATATGGAAATGTTTATGTGAAAGGTCAATTAATTCCGATTCGACTGATCTAATCAGATTACAAAAAAAAAACTCGTCAAAAGGGATAAGAATATATCCGTTTTGTAGGTAATTTCCAATAATTATCAGTGGGTAATGGGTATTATTAGTGTCAGCTCTTGTTGCAGCAAGTTAGTTTTACTCATCAAGTGGGCTTGGTGCAATTTTTACTTAGCCATAATTTGTGTCGCATGATTTAAATTCAGACTGGTGTTATCACTGGCGGATTCAGCCTCCCAATATGGGGGGGGGGGCTAATTTCACCGGGACCTTCCGGGCCCCAGGGACCTCCATATGACCTAAAAGTTACCCCCCATTTTCCTTTTGCGGACTTTGTTTATTTTTTTCCGCTATGCTATTCTTACGTGTAAGGACGTGTCAATTAAGCGCAAAAATAAAAATTGATGGATATTTGCCTCCAAATATCTCATTTTTCCTCATTTTACATGCTATTTTATACGTAAATTAGTTATTCGCTTTTACCTTTTGACTGCATAAAGCTGGAAGGGTACGGTAAACGTCATTTTGTTGTTATCATCAAGACGTGTTGAATGCTGTGCAGCATGACTTCTTTCTGACATTTCATGACCTGGATTTAAGGTCAAGGTCTCGGTGCAAGGTCGCCTTTCCAAATTTGACCTACACGGCGATGTTATATTACTTTGAACTTGTCTTGAAGATAGGAATTCATTGGTATTAAAATAATTGCGCGATCGTTGATGATTATAAAGCATACTGAGACATTTTCGGGCTTTCTTTACACCGAGAAGGAAGTTATGAAGTTACTATTCGACATTCAAATTCAAATGAATTTAAAAGTTGCCATTGACGATCAGGCGTTATTTAAACACAATCGAATTCCTCACAACAAGACCAGTTTGAAGATATATAACATCGCCACATAGGCCACAATTGGAAACCTAACCTTGACATTAACCTTAGGTGAAGGTCACTAAATGTTAGAAAGAGGTCATACTGCATATCGTTCAACGCGTCTTGACGAAAATAAAATGGTGTTCATTTTACCTTTTTATCTTTATTCGGTCAAAAGTTATTGGGGAATAACATCTGTCACAAAAAGAACAAAATGACAAATTTAGCATATTTGAAGACAAATAACCATCAATTTTATTTTCCATTTGAAGGACACTTCTTTACACTTAACAAGAATAAAGTGAAAATAGGAAATACATTTGGCTTGGGTATTCAAAAAAATATTTGTAAAAAAAAAACTTTGAAATTTAAGGTCAAGGTCATCAAATGTCAGAAATGCTGCAGATCATTCAACTCGTCTTGATGAGAACAGCAAAATGACGTTTACCGTACCATTCTAGTTTTATGCAGTCAAAAGTTATTAGCGAATAACATATTTTTTTCATAAAATAGCATGTAAAATGACAAAATTTGAGATATTTGGAGGCAAATATCCCTCAATTTTATTTGTGCACTTAATTGACGCGTCCCTACACGTAAGAAAAGCATAGCGAAAAATTAGAACACGTTCGAGAAAAGGTATCCAAAAAAGTTGTTTAATTTCGAAAACGTACTAAATTTAGAAATGTTCGAAAATGAAAAAATCAACATCACCATGTTATAAAACAGCTCATTGCCATTATAATGACATATAATACATTGCTTCATAAATTCTCCGCCATATGGGCGGACAAAGATTGACCTGCACCGTGACCTTATAAAAATGTCTGAGGCAATATCTCCCGAACCACTGCTTGCATTGCAATACAACTTTCACAGCTCACTTTAGCGCCCCAGGTTACCCCATATACCAATTTTGGCCATAATCGGTGACATGACGGTGTCATTTTGGACTTTGTTTTTGTCGATTTGTCGTGGAATGCCCCAGCTACAAAAAGAACATTGGGGTTTTTTAACAACCTAATTACCTACTCAATACTAGTAGGCATATTCCACACAACATAGGCACCTATGTAAGGAAATTCACTCGCGCGCTCCTCTGCCACCCAGCAGGCAGCAGTAGACCAAAGGCTGCGTCGCTGCGTGTAAAATTATATCTTACATTGGTTGTGAATCACTCCAAAATAGCGTCAGCCGCGCCACTTTCCCTATCCCAACTGCTACCAAAATGCTACCAAATATAGGCAACACGAATGAGGCAAAAAATGTATATTTCTTTCGCCAGAAGTTATTTTTTTCGCAGGCAGTATCCATTTTCATCGCCAGTTTCAGCGGATTTTGGGGTGGGGCTTCTATTGCCGCCCCTGTCGAGCTTGGAATGTGTGTGTGGAGGGGGGGGGGGGGGGGCTTTGGCCCCTGCCGCCCCTTTGGATCCGCCAGTGATTCCATACAACATAGGTACCTATACAAGGAAATTCACTCCCGCGCTCCTCTGCTATCCAAAAGGCAGCAGGAGACCAAAGGCTATGACGCGTGCTGCGTGTAAAATTATACTTACCTTGGTTGTGAATCACTCCAAAATAGCGTCAGACGCGCTACTTTCCCTATCCCTACTGCTACCAAAATGCTACCAAATAGAGGAAACACGAACGAGGCAAAAACAAGATTTCTTTCTTTCGCAAGAAGTAATTTTTCGCAGGCAGTACCTATTTTTCATCGCCAGTTTCAGCGAATTTTGAGGGGGCTAATTTCTATTGCCACCCCTGTCGAGCTTGGGATGGGGAGGGGCTTTTGCCCCTGCCCCCCCCCCCCCTGGATCCGCCAGTGGTTGTTGTCGCTGTTTGAGTATATGGTGTGGTGGCTGTCCGGTCGGCCGGCATGACCTACAGGACGGTCAACTTTGTCAGCCCATAATTCAAATAGTTTGGGTCGAGTGGCAATTTTCTCAACGGCATCCGATACATCGCTCAATTTGTGACAGATATATTAAGTTTAAACAATCGGCTGATTTACGAGGAAACCAACCGACGAAAAAAAAAACGGCAGCGACGTGCGTACGGCAGCATCCGGAATTACCGGGCGGTCAACTTTGCCGGCCCACAATCTAAATAGCTTGAGTTGAATTGCAATTTTATCAACGACATCCGATCCAGGATAACTAGACAAACGGGTACGGTCATATGGTAGCAGCGCTTCAACGGCATATTTGGCGCTTATGAGACATGCAGTATTTAAATTATAGAATGAGTGTGGATTTTGTATTCAAGTGACTTCATGTTATGAATCACTTTTGGTATGTGTGTATTCTTATTTGTATGTAATTTGTTAAAATATGTCTAGGCCAAACACACCCCAGGTAAATAGTTGTTTATTGCTATTGTGGTAAATTAGGTATCAGAATCACCAAGGCGGCTTTTTCTTCAAATTACGTCATGTTATTGAATTTTAAACATTGTAAAAATCGCCTAATTGTTTTTTTTAGGAATAACTTTTGACCGAATCATGACGGAGTAAAACCAATTGAACCATTGTGTTTGTCTCGTCGAGGCGCATCAAACAATATATTCGGTGAACTAGTTAGGTCATATCCAAAAAATGACCTAGCCTGAGGTCAGGTCAAGGTCAACTTTTACATGAATTGATTTGCCTCGACAAGCCAAATACAATGGTGAAAACCTCGTTGCTCTACCTTGATTTGGTAAAGAGTTATTGAAGAAAATCCATGGTGACCTGGGGGTCACCACATCAGGTGACCTTGGGGTCACCTGAGTTGACCTCGTAGAGGTGAAATAACAGAAATGTGGACATGAGGTTGTGTACAGGCATCTTTTTTGTGGCAAAAAGGTACCCCCATGTTTTCCCTCCGCAGATTTGTGCGGTCACCTTATTTTGGTATTCGAGCTTAAGAAATCCTTTTCGAATTCACAACAACAAAATATGTGGACATTTTCCGAGAGAAAAAAAGTAACAATATACTATATATATATATATATATATATATATATATATAATATATATATATATATATATAATATA
>JAXIVJ010014848.1:10000-33263 GCA_036785665.1 Chirona hameri
ATGTATGTATGTATGTTAAGTATGTATGTATGTATGATATGTATGTATATATACTATATATATATAATATAATGTATATATATATATATATATATATATATGATATATATAAATATATATATATACAATATTTATACAGATTTTCTCCCCGGATATGACCCACTTCCTCGTCAAAGTTGGGGGGGCTGAAGCCCCAGTTGGGGGGGGCTGAAGCCCCCCCCCCCCCCCCCCAACTGAATAGGAACCTACACCCCTGCACCAGTGGGGATCCAGGGGGCGGACATACCCTCCCCCTTCGGTTTGTTTTGGAAATAGCGGAAAACGACGCCATTTCGCGCCGCCATTTTTGGTACAACTGCTTGCCTATCAATTGCCCAAATCCTGTTAATTTGTTTACCTCGGGTCTCCTCAGGTCACGTCACAAGTCAAGTCTAGCGATCCCACTTCCAAAAATGTAAGGTCGTGCCGCAGCCACATTGTTTGACTGATCAGTTAGATACTCACGGGATTTAATCAGGTCATAAACACCTACAATTCTGCTGTTTCGGATGATTTTACATCGGTAACCTAAGGTGAAGTCTATTTTGTGACCTCCCAATTATAAGTAATTGGGGAAACATGAAAATGCATATAAATCCAAAGGAAATGGCTAAATTTGGCCAATTTTCACCAGAGTCCCGCATCTTTTGAAAAATACAAAGATCCAGTGGCGGATCTACGGTTGGGCAAAATGCGCAATTGCCCCCCAACCGCCTGAAATCGGCGCAAGATTGACACATTTCCTGATATAGAAGAAAATATAAGCAACCTTTACTAAGGAAAGTTAGTTTTAAATTAGCTATCAATGCATAAGCAAGCCAAATCTGATGCGTTTTCAGAATTGTGTGAGACTTTTTTGAATCCCCCCCCCCTTAAAAAAACACCCGTTCTGAATCCGCCAATGCAAAGATCCATGTGGTAGTTTTATCCTGTGACCTCCACAAGGTAAAATCTATTCACCCTGAGGTCATTCCGCATTCGTCATTTTTCTTCCATAACTTTGTTTTTACCAAATCAGTAAGGCGCCGTAGTTGACGATGAACGAGCGAACGCGAAGGAAATGTATGGTGAATTCCAACCCGATCAGGGAAGTAGTTTCTGAGATACAAATACTTAGTGCACACGTGCGTACGTGCAGAAGCACCCCACCCCTGACTTGTGGGAAAGTGGCGGCTGAGAGATCCCTAACCACACACCAAATTTAAACACAATCTCGGCTCAGCAGTTGCCCCCACCCACTCCAAATTGTGTGGCGACGTTCCTGATCCAACAACTCCCGATCTACCCCACTCTGCCGCTAATGAGAAATTGTTCAAAGAATATTGAAATTCGAGATATTCCGGAAATGATTTAACCCGGCATTGACTGGGGTCTCAGCAGAACGCCATTGACTGGGGGGGGGGGGGGGCGTTAAACGCCCCCTGGTTATCTTCCGAACCAATGATCGCAGCGAGATGCGCAATGCGGCAATCGAAATCTCTCAATGAGACGAATCTAAAGCATGCTCAAAAAGGTTAAAGTGAGGTCAAATGCCAGGTCACTGTCAGGTCAAAGGTCAAAATCGGTGTATTTGAGTTTATGGGCCACATTTTCCATCCAAGGCCTTCGATTGCGACCAGTTTCATCCAAAGTGCTGCCAAAGGTATGATACATATCCCCTGCATGAGCTAAAGTGAGATTGTTGGCCAAGGTCAAGGTCAGGTCACAAACCGGCTGCTCTGTCAGCTCTGTAGCTGTGCTGCCGCGCCAACAGATGTCGCTGGGGTTGATGCTGCCGGGCACCCATCTCCAGCTGGCGATGCTGGATGCGTCCTGGATTTCGGCGACCCTGTTGGCGACGAAGGTGTGGTATCGCCGGCTCTCGCTGTGGATCCATTTGAGGACGGTCTGGGAGTCGCTCCAGAAGGTTATAGAGTCGATCTGGCAGTCGTGTTCTGGTTTCACCGTTTCAGCCAGCCGGACACACATGACTGCTGCCTGGAGTTCTAAGCGTGGCAGAGTGAGCTGCTTCAGCGGGGCCACCCGGGCCTTCACTGCGATGAAAACTACCTTGACCTCTCCGTCGTCCAGCTGTAGACGGAAGAAGGCGACCGCGTCAAACGCTTTCTCTGAAGCATCTCCGAAAACGTGTAGCTGCCGTGCCAGAACCGTGCTGCCCGCCCGGTGGTAGCAGGGCGAGACTTTCACTCTCGGTAGCTCAGCTAGGTCGTTGCACCATCGTCTCCAGGCGACGACGAGCCGTTCGTCCGTTATCTGCTCATCCCAGCCGAAGCCTTGCAGCCATTGACTCTGCAGCAGACATTTGGCGGGCAGGACGAGTGGCGCCAGCAGTCCCAGTGGGTCGAATACTGTCGATAATCGGCTGAGTAGAGCTCGCTTGGTGTGTGGTACATCAGCCAGGGCGACTTTGAATGTGAAACAGTCGTCCTGTACGGCCCAGCTGACACCTAGCGCCCGGACGCAGTCCGGGTTTTCCAGGTCGAGGTTGACCTCAGGCGTGCGGTCGCAGTCGGCCACGGAGTCGAGCACGGCAGGTGACGAGCTGTTCCACTTGGTTAGGTGGAACCCAGCCGAATCCAGGATCTCGGTCACCGATCTCTGCAGCTGTACAGCTTCGGTCTCAGTTTCGACGGACGTCAGAAGGTCATCAACGTAGAATCTATAGTAGACAGCTGCCGCTGCTTCCGGGTGCGTGTTGGCGTTGTCGCTCGCGCATCGCCGTAGCGCGTAGGTTGCCGAGCACGGTGAGGATGTAGCCCCGAAGATGAGGACGCTCATCTCATAGATGTCGGGTGGGCGGTCCTGATCCAGGTCTCGCCACAGGAATCCCAGGTCCGGCCTGTCCTCTTCTTTGACCTTGACCTGATGGAACATTTCCATGATGTCGGCGGTAAGAGCCACCGGTTGTTGGCGGAACCTCATCAGCACGCCAATCAGGCTGTTGAGTTGGTCCGGCACCGTCAGCAGGTTGTCATTGAGCGATGTTCCGGAGGCTCGTGCCGCCGCGTCAAACACGATGCGGACTTTCCCAGGCTTGGCTGGACTGGTTACCGCGTGATGGGGCAGGTGTCACGTCCGGTCGTTCGGGCGTCGGCGTCAGCAGTCGACAGCTTCCGGCAGTAGCCCTTGGTGACGTAGCTCTGCAGGTTGCCGCTGTAGAGTGTCGCCAATCCGGATCTCTCCAGCTGTCGCTCCAGCGATTTCAGCCGTTTGAGAGCTGCAGACTTGCTCTCTGGCAATCGAATGTTGCTGCATTTCCAAAGCAGCCTGGTTTCGTAGGCCGTTCCAGTCCCAGCGAGTTGTTTCTCACAGGATAGATTCCGCTTCTGGATGTCGTTAGACTTTCTTGGCGGGGCCAAGTATTTTGGTCCGAATGACTCAGTCTGCCAGAAGTCTCGGACGAGCTGACCCAGGTCTGAGTCTGCCTCTCCGAGGAGTCTGCCTCTCCGAGGCACGTTTGTGACAGACACGCGGGCTCCGTCAGCCTTGATGTTTGGGCGATGTCTGCCAGCCACCGTCCAACCCAGCTCGGTCCTCACTGCGCTGGGGCTGCCTCTGGGCCCTCCTCGTGCCTCCCGTGGGACGATTAGGCTGAAGCAGTCGGCTCCGAGCAGCAGCTCGGTGCTTCCGGTGTCCACCGGATCTGGGAGATAGATGTCAGCCAGGTGCGGCCATTTATCGCGCTGTGCTGACCAGTCTGTCTGCGGCGACTCGAGGTTGAAAGCACTGAACGGCAGTGCGCTGACGGCGTGCTTATTGTTTCCTGCAGAGTCGCTCGTGTTCCCGTTGTACGGCCGAATCTTAAACTGCACTAGACGGGAGTTGTGGGTCGTCTTCGCGTCTACCGTGTTGAGGTGAACGGCTCCGTCGGTCCACCAGCCAGGCCGACTTGGAGAGCAGTCTGCTCGTTGATGAGGGACACCTGGCTGCCCAGATCCAGGAGCGCGTGGACAGTGTTCTCTCCAGTAGGGCCGGACACGGTTAATGGAAGATGTTGCAGCAGGACCGAAACGTTGCCTGTCCCGGCCGTGTGCACCTTAACAGGCGCCCTGGAGGGCCTCTGATAATTACACGCCCTGGAGAGGGGGGGAGGGGGATTCGCCTCCCCTTTGATCTCGAAAAACACGCAATGTAGTGACAAGCAGAAAACGGCGTTAGATAGCTCGAGACAAGTTCTATTGAAAGTATATCGGCCTTTCTTAGGTCAGGTCAATATTGAGGTCACCAGAGGTCATCAAAGGTCAGATTTTCCAGTTTTAGGACTTCTCTCCAGAAATCCCCAGATATCACACGAACTATGATAGCTAAGAACAAACGAAAAAAAGCAATGGAAAGCTCTTGAAAAATGTATGTGCCCTAGTTCCCTCAGATTTGAGCTCTGGCTAATAGTTTAGGCTCCAGAGGTCATCAAATGTCAAATGTTATTTTTTGGCAAAACTGTTTTTTTGTAAATAACATTTTACCTAATAAAGATAAAGCATTCCGTATTACGCCATCGTGTTTTTCTCGTCAAGACGCTTTGAATCATATTAATCTTGACTAGGTTAGGTCAACTGAGAATTTTGACCTCAGGTCAAGGTGAAGTGGTGACCCAAATAGGTCATGTTGCATATTAGGAGACGTGTCTCGACGAGACAAACACATTAGTTCCTTCCATTTGTACTTAGCTATCTTCATTAAGTCGATAGTTATTGGCAAAACAGTGTTGGCTGTCACGAAATTGACCTGACCTTAGGTCACCGATATACAAAAAAAAATCCGAGATAAACGAATTGTAGGTATATATCATCTTATCAAATTGTGCCAGATTGAAACTGATCGGCCTAGAACTGTGGCTGCGGTACTACCGCAAACGTTTTGGAGGTGGGGTCATCACGTGACCTGGTCTGGTGACCTGACCTGAGATGACCCGAGGTCAAGAATTTAACATAATGTGGGGAGCTCATTTCCGAACAGGTAAAACCGCGGCGCTGCGCGCCGTTTTTGCGTTATCCTCGAAAAACCGGAGGGATGGGCGGATTTCGCCCCCCCCCCCCCCCTCCCCCTCCAGGGCGCGTGTTAACGCGAGTCTCCTGGTCGCAGCTGGTCCACCCATCGTGAAGCAGAGTGTGATGGCGCGACGGCGTCTGGCAGTCGGACATCTCGCATTCGGTCTGTGTTTTACAGACGAACACCACGTGATTTGGTCGTAGGCATCGGAAGCAAAGGCGACGGTCGAGAGCGATAACCACTCGCTCCGATAAAGCCCGCTTCTTGAAGACCTTGCACTGTTCCAACCGATGTCCGCTGGTGCCGCAGTCGGCACGGCGGTCTGTTTTGCCTTTGCTGGGTTGCCCTGGCCCCGCTCGCTGCCGGGAGCTGCAATACAGCATGTATCGCAGCTGTAAAGGGCTTCTTGTAGGCAGGTTCGGCGCCACGCTGTCTGGCGCCTGCAGTCGGCTTGCCGAACGTCGACTGCACGCTGCGTCCCGCGGCTGCCTGCAGGTTGAGCCATTTGTCGAGATCCGCCAGCGTTGGTGGCCTCCGACCAAACTCGACCACCCGCTCTCCCCATCGCCACGCCAGGCTAGGGGGAAGCTTGTTGAGGCCCACCTTCAGGTTCACAGTGGCGCCCAGGTCGGAGTCGTAACCCAGTCTTTCCAGGATGCTCACGACCCCGTGCACTGTTGTTGATGGCTCCTGAAACGACGGGAAATAATTTGCCTTGACCACGGGTAGGTCGTGAAGCTTCACCAGATTATCTTCTACAAACACCCCAGGATTTCCGAAGCGGCGCTCCAACTCGGTCAGAGCTTCGCCATAGAAGGCGCCATCGCAAAGCAGGCCTTGGATCGCCCGCCGCCTTGGACGGACGACTGCATAAGAGCCAAACGCTCTGCGTCCGTCAAGGAGGGCTGGTCATGAACCAGAGCTCTGAAGAGTGCATTTCTCTTGGCCACTCGGTTGGCTTACCGTCCAATTTGTCCAGTGTAAGACGAGGCAGTGAGCGGCCCGGCCCAGGTGTCGCCGCTCTGACATCGGCTCTCTCTCGTCGGCGGTGGACTTCAATCCATGAGGAGGTGACGAGTCCATCCTGCTCAGTCACACGTCCTTGACGCTGATCGGCGGCGAATCGAGGACTAGCCGGTCGAGGCCTCGGTGGAGTGGCCGCTCGAGATCTCGGAAGAGTAGCTGGTCGAGACCTCGGGCGATTCTCGTAGATGTTGCTGGCAGCCGTGACCCATTTCTTGGTCCGCTCCCCACTTTCAGCCATTTCGGCGGGTGGACAAGAAGGTCGTATGGCGTCACCATCTTCATCGCGCTGCCCAGCATTGATGGAGGCGTACTCTTCTTCATCGAGGAGGTGCTCCTCTGGCTGGAGAAGCTCAGCATCAACGTCCAGCTGCTTGACGTTCGCTGCCTGGGCTAGGCCGTCAGCTTCCGCGTTAGCTTCGACAGCGCAGTGGTCGGCTTCTGCCTTCTCTTTGGCCTGGGTTGCGCACAGCTTTGCCAGCCACGCGTCAATCCTGACCTTGGAGCGGCGGGGGGCTCGTGATGCTCCTGTAGTGTCACTTGTCTGGGTCCTGGTGTCGCTGTCATCGACGCGACGCAGAACTGGAGGTGAAGCCGCGGCTGGTTGGCTCCCGTTGTCGCTGTCATCCGCGCGACGAAGGCGTGGGGGGGGGGGGATTTTGGGGTCTAAACATCACTAGAGTTCCGATTCCAAGAAGAAGCTCACCAATTGGTAGTTACACTCACCGCAATCACTGGTAGGGTCTTTACACTAGTTCACAATATCCGGCCCGGACGACCATGTTCTCGGCTATCCGGGCAGTCGTTTTCCAAAGTTTCCGGAGAACCGTTTTCTGAGAGTCTGTATTTCAGTGATGAGCAGAAGTGGAGAGAGAAGAATGAGGAGTCACCCCGCCCCGAGCCGTCGTCCTCGCCAGGCTGCTGAGGTGTTGACTGGGGTACGGTCTTGTTGTACTGGTGCCTTTGGACCCTCAACATCCAGCTTATATACGGCGCGGCGGGCGTGAAAGTAGCACAAGGCGTCATACGAGTGGCCTTCCATATAGCGTGGTTGGGACATAAACCATGGGCCGACACATATTAGCTAATATCTGCTGGTCATACGAGCGGCCTTCTATGGAGTGTGGTTGGGACAAACACCTTGGGCCGACACACATATTAGCTAATATCTGCTGGTCATACGAGCGGCCTTCCACAGAGCGTGGTTGGGACATAGACCATGGGCCGACACACATATGAGCTAATCTCTACTTGCGTCCTACGAGCGGCCTTCTACAGAGCGTGGTTGGGGCATAAACCATGCGGACACACACGAGCTAATCTCTACTTGCGTCATACGATTGGACAGGGCCACTCTCAACGCACCGAGCGCAGCCCACTGTCATTTCCTCACTGAACCAGCTCTGTCCCAAATCAGTCGAAACATTACCGGCCCAATTTCGTAGGGCCGTCACTCGCGCTACAAAATTCCCTACGACGAATGATTGCTCGCCAGGTCGGATGTTTGGCTGCTCAGCCGTCCACTTTCGTCGCTGCTGCAGGGTCGGCAGGTACTCTTTGCGCCAGCGTCGCCAGAAGTGGCCCACCTGACTCTGGGCGTGTCTCCATCGTCGACGGCTGCAGAGGTCGGGGTCGGTGAACACACCTGGTGGCAGTGGGATACACTGCCGTCCGATCAGCAGGTGGTTCGTCGTGTGGGCCTCCAGGTAGTCTGGGTCGGTGCTGACGTGCGTCAGGGGCCGGCTGTTCAGGGGCCCCTCCACCTCCGTGACGATGGTCAGCAGGGTCTCGTCAGTTGCGCGGTCTCCTAGCGCAACCTTGAGCGCCCGTTTTGTTGACTGGACCAGGCGCTCCCAAACACCACCGAAGTGCGGTGCTGATGGTGGATTGAAGGACCAGGAGATGCGTTGCTGGGTCAGCTGATCGCTGATCTGGTCCTGGTTCCACTGCGTAAGATTCTGGCGCAGTTCTCGCTCGGCAGACTTCAGGTTTGTGCCGTTGTCCGAGCAGATCTTCTTTGGGCTTGTCGCGCCGGGCGATGAGCCGTCTGATGCACATCATGAACGAGTCGGTGTCCAGTGTGCGCTACTTCCAGGTGGACAGCCCGAGTCACGACACACGTGAAGAGGCATCCATAGCGCTTCTCCGTTTTCCGGAACCGTCAGACAGTCATCGGTCCGAAGTAGCCGCATCCCATGAAGGAGAACGCTGGCTCAGCGAAGTTCACTCGCTCTTATGGCAGATCAGTCATGACTGACGGCCTTGGTGCGGCGCGCCTCCGGCGACAGGTGATACATGCGTTGATGGAGCGTTTGACTGCGGCGCGTCCATGCGTAATCCAGAGCCTCCGGCGTGGGTCGCACAGCACGTGCTCCGGTCCGGCGTGAGTCAGTCGCCTGTGACGATCGGCGATGATGATACCGGGGACATGGTGGTCGGCAGGCAAAATGATTTGGTGCCGCGTTTCATGCGGGACTTGGGCCCTTTTCAGTCGGCCACCGACTCGGAGAAGATTCCTTTCGTCTCGGTATGGCTGCAGACTGCGTAGACGGCTGCGGCTTTTGACTGGCAGGTTTTTCTGCAGGGCTTCAGCTCAGGCCCGAATGCGTCAGTTTGAGCCTGTTTGAGCCACAGGAGCTCCGCTTCCTGTAGCTCCTGGCTGGTGAGCGGTCCAGTGACTCGCTCTGTCGCTCCGGCTCTGGTATTGCGGTAGAACCGTTGGATCCATGCCGTGACGCGCAACAGACGCAGCCAGGAGGAGTAGTTGTCCGCCTCCAGCAGCAGCCTTGAGTCGCCGGGGGTCGCGCTGATCGCCAGGCAGACCTTCTCCTCCGCGCTATCTTCCGCCTCTGCAGTTGGTTGTTCCCGCTCAGCAGGTTCCCAGACGTCCTCGGGCGCTGCCAGAAACACCGGTCCCGTAAACCAGCTGCTCTGTTAGCTCTGCAGCTGTGCAGCCGCGCGAACAGATGTCGCTGGGGTTGATGCTGCCGGGCACCCATCTCCAGCTGGCGATGCTGGATGCGTCCTGGATTTCGGCGACACTGTTGGTGACGAAGGTGTGGTATCGCCGGCTCTCGCTGCCGATCCATTTCAGGACGGTCTGGGAGTCGCTCCAGAAGGTTATAGAGTCGATCTGGCAGTCGTGTTCTGTTTTCACCGTTTCAGCCAGCCGGACGCACATGACTGCTGCTTGGAGTTCTAGGCGTGGCAGAGTGAGCTGCTTCAGCGGGGCCACCCGGGCCTTCGCTGCGATGAAAACTACCTTGACCTCTCCGTCGTCCAGCTGTAGACGGAAGTAGGCGACCGCGCCAAACGCTTTCTCTGAAGGGTCTCCAAAAACGTGTAACTGCCGTGCCAGAACCATGCTGCCCGTCCGGTGGTAGCAGCGCGGGACTTTCACTCTCGGCAGCTCGGCTAGGTCGTCGCACTATCGTCTCCAGGCGACGACGAGCCGTTCGTCCGTTATTTGCTCATCCCAGCCGAAGCCGTGCAGCCATAGACTCTGCAGCAGGCATTTGGCGGGCAGGACGAGTGGCGCCAGCAGCCACAGTGGGTCGAATACTGTCGATAATCGGCTGAGTAGAGCTCGCTTGGTGTGTGGTACATCAGCTAGGGCGACTTTGAATGTGAAACAGTCGTCCTGTACGGCCCAGCTGACACCTAGCGCTCGGACGCAGTCCGGGTTTTCCAGGTCGAGGTTGACCTCAGGCGTGCGGTCGCAGTCGGCCACGGAGTGGAGCACGGCAGGTGACGAGCTGTTCCACTTGGTTAGGTGGAACCCAGCCGAATCCAGGATGTCGGTCACCGATCTCTGCAGCTGTACAGCTTCGGTCTCAGTTTCGACGGACGTCAGAAGGTCATCAAAGTAGAATCTAGAGTAGACAGCTGCCGCTGCTTCCGGGTGCGTGTTGGCGTTGTCGCTCGCGCATCGCCGTAGCGCGTAGGTTGCCGAGCACGGTTAGGATGTAGCCCCGAAGATGAGGACGCTCATCTCATAGATGTCGAGTTTGCGGTCCTGGTCCAGGTCTCGCCACATGAATCTCAGGGCCGGCCTGTCCTCTTCTTTGACCTTGACCTGATGGAACATCTCCTTGATGTCGGCGGTGAGAGCCACCGGTTGTTGGCGAAACCTCATCAGCACGCCAATCAGGCTGTTGAGTTGGTCCGGCCCCGTCAGCAGGATGTCGGCGGTGAGAGCCACCGGTTGTTGGCGGAACCTCATCACCACGTCAATCAGGCTGTTGAGTTGGTCCGGCCCCGTCAGCAGGATGTCGGCGGTGAGAGCCACCGGCTGTTGGCGGAACCTCATCACCACGTCAATCAGGCTGTTGAGTTGGTCCGGCCCCGTCAGCAAGTTGTCGGCGGTGAGAGCCACCGGCTGTTGGCGGAACCTCATCAGCACGCCAATAAGGCTGTTGAGTTGGTCCGGCCTCGTCAGCAGGTTGTCATTGAGCGATGTTCCGGAGGCTCGTACCGCCGCGTCAAACACGATGCGGACTTTCCCAGGCTTGGCTGGACTGGTTACCGCGTGATTGGGCAGGTACCACGTCCGGTCGTTCGGGGCGTCGGCGTCAGCAGTCGACAGCTTCCGGCAGTAGCCCTTGGTGACGTAGCTCTGCAGGTTGCCGCTGTAGAGTGTCGCCAATCTGGATCCCTCCAGCTGTCGCTCCAGCGATTTCAGCCGTTTGAGAGCTGCAGACTTGCTCTCTGGCAATCGAATGTTGCTGCATTTCCAAAGCAGCCTGGTTTCGTAGGCCGTTCCAGTCCCAGCGAGTTGTTTCTCACAGGATAGATTCCGCTTCTGGATGTCGTTAGACTTTTTTGGCGGGGCCAAGTATTTTGGTCCGAATGACTCAGTCCGCCAGAAGTCTCGGACGAGCTGATCCAGGTCTGAGTCCGCCTCTCCGAGGTTGGCCCGCACGTTTGTGACAGACACGCGGGCTCCGTCAGCCTTGATGTTTGGGCGATGTCTGCCAGCCACCGTCCAACCCAGCTCGGTCCTCACTGCGCTGGGGCTGCCTCTGGGCTCTCCTCGTACCTCCCGTGGGACGATTAGGCTGAAGCAGTCGGCTCCGAGCAGCAGCTCGGTGCTTCCGGTGTCCACCGGATCTGGAAGATAGATGACAGCTAGGTGCGGCCATTTCTCGCGCTGTGCTGACCAGTCTGTCTGCGGCGACTCGAGGTTGAAAGCACTCAACGTCAGTGCGCTGACGGCGTGCTTGTTGTTTCCTGCAGAGTCGCTCGTGGTCCCGTTGTACGGCCGAATCTTAAACTGTACTAGACGGGAGTTGTGGGTCGTCTTCGCGTCTACCGTGCTGAGGTGAACGGCTCCGTCGGTCCACCAGCCAGGCCGACTTGGAGAGCAGTCTGCTCGTTGATAAGGGACACCTGGCTGCCCAGATCCAGGAGCGCGTTGGCAGTGTTCTCTCCAGTAGGGCCGCACACGGTTACTGGAAGATGTTGCAGCAGGACCGAAACGTTGCCTGTCCCGGCGGTGTGCACCTTAAGACGCGCCCTGGAGGGCCTCTGATAATTACACGCCCTGGAGGGGGGGGGGGGGTGGATTTCGCCTCCCCTTTGATCTCGAAAACGTGCAACGTAGTGACAAGCAGAAAACGGCGTTAGATAGCGCGAGACAAGTTCAATTGAAAGTATATCGGTCTGTTTTAGGTCAGGTCAATATTGAGGTCACCAGAGGTCAGCAAAGGTCAGATTTTCCAGTTTTAGGAATTCTCCAGAAATCCCCAGATATCACACGAACTATGATAGCTAGGAACAAACAAAAAAAAAACAATGGAAAGCTCTTGAAAAATATAAGCGCCATTGTGTCCTCAGATTTGAGCTCAGGCTAAAAGTTTAGGCTCCAGAGGTCATCAAATGTCAAATGTTATTTTTTGGCAAAACTATTTTTGTAAATAACTTTTTACCTAATAAAGATCAAGCATTCCGTGTGACGCTATCATGTTTTTCTCGTCAAGATGCTTCGAATCATATTAATGTTGACTAGGTTAGGTAAACTGAGAAATTTTACCTCAGGTCAAGGTGAAGTGGTAACCCAACTAGGTCATGTTGCATATTGGGAGACGTGTCTCGACGAGACAAACACATTAGTTCCATTTGCACTTCTCTATCTTCATTACGTCGATAGTTATTGACAAAACAGTGTTGGCTGTCACGAAATTGACCTGACCTTAGGTCACCGATAAAAAAAATTGAGATAAACGAATTGTAGGTATCTATCATCTTATCAAATCGTGCAAGATTGAAACTGATCGGCCTAAAACTGTGGCTGTGGTACTACCGCAAACGTTTTGGAGGTGTGGTCATCACGTGACCTGGTCTGGTGACCTGACCTGAGATGACCGGAGGTCAAGAATTTAACATAATGTGGGTAGCTCATTTCCGAACAGGTAAAACGGCGGCGCTGCGCACCGCCGTTTTTGCGCTATCCTCGAAAAACCGGAGGGATGGGCGGATTTCGCCCCCCCCCCCCCCCTCCCCCTCCAGGGCGCGTGTTAACGCGAGTCTCCTGGTCGCAGCTGGTCCACCCATCGTGAAACAGAGTGTGATGGCGCGACGGCGTCTGGCAGTCGGACATCTCGCATTCGGACTGTGTTTTACAGACGAACACCACGTGATTTGGTCGTAGGCATCGGAAGCAAAGGCGACGGTCGATAGCGATAACCACTCGCTCCGATAAAGCCCGTTTCTTGAAGACCTTGCACTGCTCCAACCGATGTCCGCTGGTGCCGCAGTCGGCACGGCGGTCTGTTTTGCCTTTGCTGGGTTGCTCAGGCGCGCCCGGGCCCCGCTCGCCGCCGGGGAGCTGCAATACAGCATGTATCGCAGCTGTAAAGGGCTTCTTGTAGGCAGGTTCGGCGCCACGCTGTCTGGCGCCTGCAGTCGGCTTGCCGAACGTCGACTGCACGCTGCGTCCCGCGGCTGCCTGCAGGTTGAGCCATTGGTCGAGATCCGCCAGCGTTGGTGGTCTCTGACCAAACTCGACCACCCGCTCTCCCCATCGCCACGCCAGGCTAGGGGGAAACTTGTTGAGGCCCACCTTCAGGTTCACAGTGGCGCCCAGGTCGGAGTCGTAGCCCAGTCTTTCCAGGATGTTCACGACCCAGTGCACTGTTGTTGCTGGCTCCTGCAGCGACTGGAAATGATTCTCCTTGACTACGGGTAGGTCGTGAAGCTTCGCCAGATTATCTTCTACAACCATCCCAGGATTTCCGAAGCGGCGCTCCAACTCGGTCAGAGCTTCGCCATAGAAGGCGCCATCGCAAAGGAGGCCTTGGATCGCCGCCTTGTCCTGACCTTGGACGGACGACTGCAGAGGAGCCAAACGCTCTACGTCCGTCAACGAGGGCTGGCCATGAACCAGAGCTCTGAAGAGTGCATTCCTCTTGGCCACTCGGTTGGATTACCGTCGAATTTGTCCGGTGTAAGACGAGGCAGTGAGCGGCCCGGCCCAGGTGCCGCCGCTCTGACATCGGCTCTCTCTCGTCGGCGGTAGACGTCAATCAATGAGGAGGTGACGAGTCCATCCTGCTCAGTCACACGTCCTTGACGCTGCTCGGCGGCGAATCGAGGAGTAGCCGGTCGAAGCCTCGGAGGAGTGGCCGCTCGAGATCTCGGAAGAGTAGCCGGTCGAGACCTCGGGCGATTATTGTAGATGTTGCTGGCAGCCGTGACCCATTTCTTGGTCCGCTCCCCACTTTCAGCCATTTCGGCGGGTGGACAAGAAGGTCGTATGACGTCACCATCTTCACCGCGCTGCCCAGCATTGATGGAGGCGTACTCTTCTTCATCGAGGAGCTGCTCCTCTGGCTGGAGAAGCTCAGCATCAGCGTCCAGCTTCTTGACGTTCGCTGCCTGGGCTAGGCGGTCAGCTTCCGCCTTAGCCTCGGCAGTGCAGTGGTCGGCTTCTGCCGTCTCTTTGGCCTGGGTTGCGCGCAGCTTTGCCAGCCACGCGTCAATCCTTGGAGCGGCGGGAGACTCGTGATGCTCCTGTAGCGTCACTTGCCTGGGTCCGGGAGTCGTCGCTGTCAGCCACGCGACGCAGAACTGGAGGTGAAGCCGCGGTTGGTTGGCTCCCGTTGTCGCTGTCATCCGCGCGACGAAGGCGTGGGGGGGGGGGATTTTGGGGGTCTAAACATCACTAGAGTTCCGATTCCACGAAGAAGCTCACCAATTGGTAGTTACACTCACCGCAATCACTGGTAGGGTCTTTACACTAGTTCACAATATCCGGCCCGGACGACCATGTTCTCGGCTATCCGGGCAGTTGTTTTCCAAAGTTTCCGGAAGACCGTTTTCTGAGAGTCTGTATTTCAGTGATGAGCAGAAGTGGAGAGAGAATAATGAGGAGTCACCCCTCCCCGAGCCGTCGTCCTCCCCAGGCTGCTGAGGTGTTGACTGGGGTACAGTCTTGTACTGGTGCCTTTGGACCCTCAGCCTCCATCTTATATACGGCGCGGCGGGCGTGAAGGTAGCACAAGGCGTCATACGAGCGGCCTTCCATATAGCGTGGTTGGGACATAAACCATGGGCCGACACACATATTAGCTAATATCTGCTGGTCATACGAGCGGCCTTCCACAGAGCGTGGTTGGGGCATAGACCATGGGACGACGCACATATGAGCTAATATCTGCTGGTCATACGAGCGGCCTTCCACAGAGCGTGGTTGGGACATAGACCATGGCTAGTATGCATAGCACGGCAGAGGCATTTGATATTGATAGACGCGGAAGAAGTAAATGCCACACCGGGTGAGGTCTGTGACATGGGCCGACACATATGAGCTAATCTCTACTTGCGTCATACGAGCGGCCAGGGCCACTCTCAACGCACCGACCGCAGCCCGCTGTCATTTCCTCACTGGACCGGCTCTGTCCCAAATCAGTCGGAACACCCTACATACTTAGACACGATCAGCCCCGCCCTCCAACATAATCTGATCTTGAAGTTGAAGTCTGAGCACGATCCCAGTCAGCAAGGACTGATCCAGCCCCTGTTTTTTTTTTTGGGGGGGGGGGGGGACAAATCCAGTGGCGTATTTTAAAAACAAGTTGTTGAGTGGGGGATAGCGGGACGTCAGCCGTCAGCGAAAAGTTGCAGACCAGGGGGGGGATATCAAGCGGTCAGCAAAAACTTGTTGACCGGGGGTGGTAGAGCGCGCCGTCAGTCACTGTACGTCAGGCCGATTGGAGGGGGGGGGGGGGCAAATCATAGTTTCAGGACCTTTGGGTGGGGGGGGGGGCATAGCCCCTCCCCCCCCCCCCCCCCTGGATCCGCCCCTGCCAGTCAGTGGCAAATGGCGAGCGCCAAAGCGACTCGAACCCGGCCTGCCACACCGGGTGAGGTCTGTGACCAGCGGTTTTCTGACTGAGTTTCAAAGGCGGAATCTCGCGGCACAGAACCGCATGTCTATTCTGTATCGTCGTCGTCGTGACATAATTGCAAGTCGATAGTTCGCAAGTCGATAGTTCGCAAGTCGCAGAGGCTCAAGTATTCGTGGACTGGAAGGATTCACAATATTGTTAGAGCCGGCGTATAATGTGTCGCCACCATTATAAACAGTGTGAATTATCGACCCCGAGAAACAAAGTTTCCGGTTTTACATTCTTCCTGCTTTTTGAAAACTCGCATACGCGACCTCTAAATGATCCCATCATCTGAAGCCGGGAAACTGCTGGCTCTCCCTGCAATATATGTGATTCTATTGACGTAGCAAGTGGTTTCAACCGGAATTCCCGAAAGTGGGGTTAAACAATATTTAGAATATCACATTATGTGAAAATGGACTTGACTCGTTTCGGCGTTCCCTATTTGTCGATAGCCAGGTTGAAATGCTGTCTGCGATAGCAGCCCCAGTGACAAAGGTCAAATAGAGACAGGAATGTTCGACTGTTTTCATTTCAGACGTGCATGAATATCAGAACTAGGGGTCCCGAATACAAGAATCAAGATCACTACAAAAATCTATTAGCGGACCCCACTTCATTATCTCGACATACCTAATGCAACGATGGCTGACAACAAACTGGATGGACCAACAACCGGTGTGTGTCCACGGGTTCCGATTGAGCCGCTTTGCCGCTGCTCTGCCGCTATCTCCGCTATCTGTCGCTATCTGCCGCTATCTGCCGCTATATCCGCTATCTCCGACACTCCGTCGTGCCATCGACGTGCTGGCGATCGTCGGGAACAGGGGCGGTCTGTGCTGCGGCCGCCCAGGCACACTCGGGTGTGTGTCCAGGGCGTCCAGGGCAAACAGGGGCGGTCTGTGCTGCGGCCGCCCAGGCACACTCGGGTGTGTGTCCAGGGCGTCCAGGGCAAACAGGGGCGGTCTGTGCTGCGGCCGCCCAGGCACACTCGGGTGTGTGTCCAGGGCGTCCAGGGCAAACAGGGGCGGTCTGTGCTGCGGCCGCCCAGGCACACTCGGGTGTGTGTCCAGGGCGTCCAGGGCAAACAGGGGCGGTCTGTGCTGCGGCCGCCCAGGCACACTCGGGTGTGTGTCCAGGGCGTCCAGGGCAAACAGGGGCGGTCTGTGCTGCGGCCGCCCAGGCACACTCGGGTGTGTGTCCAGGGCGTCCAGGGCAAACAGGGGCGGTCTGTGCTGCGGCCGCCCAGGCACACTCGGGTGTGTGTCCAGGGCGTCCAGGGCAAACATTTTACAGCTGGGAGGCGCTGGCACAGCGCCGGAAGGGCCTCTGCCGCCGCCACCTGCTCCCGTCACCGTCACCGTCACCGTCACCGTCACCGTCACCGTCACCGTTACCGTTACCGTCACCGTCACCGTCACCGTCACCGTCACCGTCACCGTCACCGTCACCGTCACCGTCACCGTCACCGTCACCGTCACCGCCCCCGCCCACGTCACCGTCACCGTCACCGCCCACGTCACCGTCACCGTCACTGTCACTGTCACTGTAACTGTCACTGTCACTGTCACTGTCACCGTCACCGTCACCGTCACCGTCACCGTCACCGTCACCGTCACCGTCACCGTCACCGTCACCGTCACCGTCACCGTCACCGTCACCGTCACCGCCCCCGCCCCCGCCCCGCCCTCGCCGCGGTAGCAACGGAGAGTGGGCTGTGGTGGTGTGGAGACCGTGGAGGAGATTATGGACCTTCACGAATTCCGTCAGCAGAGTCTGTTATTGGGCCTGCTATTGGGAAAAGCCAGGATTTCACTGTTAAAGGGAAATAATGACCTTTGATTTTGTTAGCAACAATTGAGTTGGCTACCGTTGTGGTATTAAAATGATGTGATCTAAATTTAAGAATTAAATAAAATTATTCCCTAATTCAAAGTTGGAAGTTTGGGAAAATTAATGATCGGTATTTTCCCTCCACTATTGGAAAGCGACACACTGGCGCTTTTGTATCACTATCTGTTCAACGTTGTTGAATGGGCACTTCGAAACAAATCGCCGACACTAAATAGGTCGCCGTCGACGTGCATCGATGAGCTTCCGATTTAATTGCCAGTTTTTGTGTCAATGGTTGCTAATTGTAAAGGATGGGCGGGCATATAATCACAACAAGCAGAACGCAAAATATATTGTTCACACCATTGCGTAAAAAGGCAATACGGGAAAAGCCCGGAGTTTGATGGAAACCGAGAAGTACTTGGCAAGAACCGGTCGTTGAAAGTGTGGATCTCTTATCAAGATTAACTTGAAATATCTCTCGGAAGGAATTCGTATATGCAAAATGCGATGAATTTACGTCATATTTTGGCCTCGTCTGTCGATTTCACGTGCTAACTCCATTTTTGTGGGAAAATGTCATTATTTCCCTTTAACCCGCGCCGTGCAAGGGGGGGGCGTTTAGACGCCCCCCTAAGGTTTTTCTAGAATAGCGAAAAACGGCGCCGCGCAGCACCGCCGTTTTTGGCACAGCTGTTGAGGCATTAATTGCCCACATATTGTAAACATTTCGACCACGGGTCATGTCAGGTCAGCTCACCATACCAGGTCACGTGACCCCACCTCCAAAAAAGTGTGCGGTCGTACCACAGCCACAGTTTTTAGCTGATCGAATTCGTACTTACATAATTTCATAAGAGCAATGGTACCTACAATTCGTGTATCTCGGATTTTCGATATCGGTGACCTAAGGTCGGGTCAATTTCGTGACCCCATTATAAGTCAACGGGGAAATATTAAAATGCTTCCTATTCTGAGGATACGCATGATATCAGCCCAATTACTTCCGGATCATGTTATCATAGGCCATTCTTGAAGACCCAGGTTTAATTTTGGTTCAGTGACCCCTACAGGGTCAGCTGAGGTCATCCGAGGTCACCAATACTTTGTTGTCAATAACTCTCGACAAAATCAAGATAAATACGTGAAACTGGAACCAATGTGTTTGTCTCGTCGAAGCACATCTCACAATGTGCAACATGACCTAATTGGGTCAACACCTGACCTTGACCTGAGGTCGATTTTTTTAGTTAACCCAACCTGATCATCATGCATATCGCCTTGATAATACAAACACGATGGCGTCAAAATTATTGCCGTATCTGTATTGGGTAAAAAGATATTTGTGAAAACTGTTTTGCTAAAAAAAAATAGCCGTTTTGATATTTGATGAGCTCTGGAGCCTAAACCATTGACCTTAGATCAAATCTAAGTACACCTTATCGATTGAATTTTTCAATAGCTTTCCATTGCTGTTTTCCGTGTGTTCCTATATATAGTTCCTGTGATATTATATAGTGATATATATATATATATATATATATATATATATAGTTTCCTGTGAGATTTGCTGGAGCGAAGTCCTAAAACTGGAAAATTTGACCCTTGATGACATCTGGTGACCTCAATATTGGCCTGATAAAAAAATGCCTGAAATAGTTTAAAAATGCATTTTGACGAGCTTTCGAACAGTGCTTTCGGTTTTTGCCTACGTTATATAAGAGCCGAGTTAGAGGGGGCGTCGAAACGCCCCCCCCCCCCCCCCCGGCACGGCGCGGGGGGTTAAGACGCCGGCGGGCTGACGGATGTATTGCGCTTGTCCATGTGTGTATCGCCGGCACGGCCTCGACTCAGAAGGGCAGACAGTTGTGCTGGAGACGCCACGCGCCCTCCATTCACCTTGCCGTCCACAATGGGGCCACGGGGACCACAGGTCCAATGGAACCACGGGGACCACAGGTCCAATGGGACCACGGCGACCACAGGTCCAATGGGACCACGGCGACCACAGGTCCAATGGGGCCACGGGGACCACAGGTCCAATGGGACCACGGGGACCACAGGTCCAATGGGACCACGGGACCACAGGTCCAATGGGACCACGGCGACCACAGGTCCAATGGGACCGCGGCGACCACAGGTCCAATGGGACCGCGGGACCACAGGTCCAATGGGACCACGGCGACCATCAGCCGTTCGTGTGAGTGAACCGTTGTCGATGTGCGCAGGACTCTGTTGATGTTCTCCGTAGGACGTCGTCAGTATCATCATCGTCATCATCACATAATCATCGTCATCATCATCAACATCATCGTCGTCCGTAGGACTCCGTCAGTGAATCGAGATACCTGCCGGGGCTGCACAACAGCCTTTTCGAGCGAGCGAAGAAACCAGCTGAACCATTGAACGCTGTCCTTTCAGCATTGCCGCTCAATCACTCTGGAGTCGTTTTTTGGTAATTCAAATAGTAAGTAACTGACAAAGAATTCGCTGAGATTTCAGATACGCTTTCGAAACTTGTGATTTGGGTTGTACAGACTGACACAGCATTATATTGCTTTCGACTCATGCAAGGCCAAATCTTATGAAATATCGAAATCTCGGAAACGAGGCGTTTTATGTTTCCGAGATCACAGAAATCCGTAAGCTTGCGTGGCCGAGCACTAGCGATTTCCAAGAGCACGGCATTTGGTAGGATGAGGCTCAGCTGTTCCCTAGATATGTGGATCTTGCAGGTCTTCCCAGCAGCTGCAGCTGGTTCCTTTGAGTCACATATGTGTGGATGTACAAAGGTTCGTAGCTTGACAGACTGTCATCATAAAATGGGTATGCAATGGAGTAAATGATAGAGGAGGTGCGATTGATGGTTGATTTTGCTCGATCGCTCCACGTTGACCTCACATTTCACGTCACACGTCGGCTACTGGTGCTATCATGGTCTCTGAGGGACATGTGCTCAAGCCAGAGCGCAGCTCGAGCTTTCAGTGATCACTCTCGCTGGTGTGATAATGATACCCTGATATTGATGCACGACCGGTGCTGCTACTTCGTCAATATTCCGTATTCGAATATCGCGTCTTAACTCGTCAATCTCAATCAAATATATTACCCAGACATATTTTTCCAGCAGATCACTCCCGTGGGCGAGGCTCTCACCCATGGGACATTGGTACCTAAGCGCTATGCCTTGCTTGAATTGGCGAATCGGAATAGAACGTCACCAGCACACATACACGATGGTGTTCTAACTAGGGAGCAGCTTACCGCTGTCTAGAAGCACTACATGTATTCGTCAGCCGCAATGCCGCGCCACAATATCGAGAACTATCGCCCTGCCTACCTGGCTAGGTCAATCATCTCTAAGTGTGTCTGAATTCGTCTACGGGTGGCGTACACCACCACCCAATTTCGGTCGCTCGCCTTTCCATGCGTACCTTTGCCTATGAACGTTCTTAGATTCGTGCTGCATTACCCCACTTGGGAGTTGGGGTAATGCAGTCTTCGGGAGAGGGTAAGGGCGATTGAGCAGCTACGGGAGAAATAGCAGCTGATTTGTTTGATGACGGCGCACAATACACATGCAGCTATCCCAGTTTTTGTTTCACTGTCATCACATTATCGTGAAGCGCATCAAAACCAATTCATGTTCAGCTCTGTGTTACGGTTTACTTGTCATACGCTGAGAACCGCTAATTTTTGGCTAGGAGCAACTGTACACATGTCTATATTCCTGTCCCTAGATGGCACTAGTAGTAGACGCCTGAAGTTATGCTGTACCGCATAGCTTGAAGCCAAGAACTGCAGTCTGCGCAATGGGGGAGCGGGTGACGAGTCATTCTGGTCATCGAAAGGGATAACCATAACCATATCCGTCACGCTGAGAACCACTGCTCTACAGCCTAAACCGCTTTGTAGATCTGCGATCTTTCTAGATCCCACGCCTTAAAATATATCAGGATCTGGGATCTTTGTGGATCCCTCGGCTTATTGTGTACCTGGATCTGGTGTCTCATGTGGATCCCATGAGACACCAGATCCAGGATGTGGACGATGGATAAATTGCTACACAATATGTATCAGTTCAGTGACGTGCGATGTCAAGAAACTGGGTCGGTACTCGGTAAGGTGCACAATGAGCACGTGGCACGAGCCGTAAAAACTACTTTTCTCCAATGCTTAACCGCACAAAAAGTGAGCAAGAGTAACCGCCTATTCTATCTTACTGTGCCCAGTGGCCACCCTGCCTAGCTGACCTCTCCTCAGCCCTAAGCACTCCACGCCCACCCTCCCCACGCTCAGTGCTGACTCCCCGCCACTGGTCAGGGCAGCACCGAGAGGCGGTCGTCTGTAGCTGGAACCACCGCCGCTGCACTGCCGCTGCTGCTGGTCTGAGCCGATGGGCCCAGCCTGACTCACCTGCCGGCCGCGCCACCGCCACGACTATTGACCGGATATCAGAGGCCGCAGCGTCGCATCTGTGGACGGACGCGGCCGCGTCGCACGTCCGTGGTCCCTCGGGACGGCGCCTCTCCCCTAGACCCGGCTCTGGCTCTCCCCTGGTCTGCCGGGATGATCCAGGGAGAGAGAGGGGAGCAGACATGTGCCGGGATCCAGCTGAGATCCGGATATATGTGTCCTGTGTTCTGGGATCCACATGAGACACCAGATCCAGGTACACACTAAGCCGAGGGATCCACAAAGATCCCAGGTCCTGATATATTTGAAGGCGTGGGATCTAGAAAGATCCCAGATCTACATTTAGTTTACGTTTACGCCGAGGGGTCCACAAAGATCCCAGATCCTGAAGCATTTTACGCCGAAGGATCCAGGAGGATCCCAGATCTTCATGCATGTTACGCAGATGGATTCACTGGGATCCAAGTATTTAAGGGATCTTGACTGGGGAGGCAACTCGGCGATCAGGGGCGGCAATTTGGAAATGAGGGGCGGCAGTCCATGTACTGGGGGCGGACATGCATTTTCAGGGGTATTTTGAAAAAGAAAAAAATGGGCGCAGTATTTGATCAATATCAAGCATAGGTACATATCAGCGGATGTCGGAAACTAAACGGCCTTTGAGAGCCAAAATGCACGCATGCACGCCTGAACGCAAAATGCACGCTCAGGCACGTAGCCAGGATTTCGTCCAGGGGGGGGGGGGCGGCGCCTTGAAAGGACCCCCTTCCCGAGCGTTGAAAGGGACCTCTTCCCAAGAGTTGAAAGGGCCAAACAAAACGGATGAAAAGGCACGTTACAAGGATGGAGAATGCAGTATGACAGGTATGGCATGGGCTATACCAACTTTGGAACCAGCGACACCAATTTGGAATCAGCTATACCATCTTGGAATAGTTCGTTTATTCAGTTTATTATATCAGTTCGTTCATATATATATATATATATATATATATATATATATATATATATATATATATATATATATATATATATATATCAGTTCGTTCATTCTACCCATCGGCTCCTACAGCGAGGAAGCACAGGAAGCACGCAATAAACATGTCGAAAACTATCGCCTAAAACACGCGCGAAAGACATCCGGGACCAGAACTATCACTGACCAATTGTCCTAGCTTCTAATCACTAGCGATCCCATCATCACCTCAATCGTTGACTCAGAACTTGAGTCTCCGGAACGTGGACGGCGACAGAACAGTTCGGCAGTAGAGCAGGTAAATAACCCCCTGCTAGTGGATAGTGGTAGCTGTGAGAGTGGAGGTGATGAACTACCTGAGCATGATGACTGGTCAGAGAGTGAGTCATCGTCTTCTGACAGTGACAGTGATGATAGTACTCCGTCTGACGGTGACGGTGATGATGACCGACGGTGATGATAGACCAGGCGACAACGTTGATACCTCATCGTTGGTGGATAACGCACCTGATCGTGATTGTCGTACTGTGATTGACGATTATTTTTATAAACTGCCTTCCTTTTACTGCGAAATGTAACAGAGCTGCACTGTCTGTGT